>JAOXYD010000002.1:1447060-1458350 GCA_028565735.1 Pinacopodium congolense
CATTTAAAATATGTTTATCTGAACCGCCTGAGCACTTACCAATTATTGTTTCTTCTTGTCTATTAGGTGCCATGGGGCAGTGACTATTGGGAGTACCTAAGGATCACAAAATGATATTAGATGGACTATTATGGACATAAAGGGAATTAGTCCATCATTCTGCACGCACCACACATTTATCGAGGATGGAAGCAATGCAATGGTGCAGCCCCTGAGAAGACTTAACTCATACATGAAAGAAATTGTGAAATATGAGGTAGTGAAGCTTCTAGATGTAGGTATTATCTATCCTATCTCTAATTTTGGTTGGGTGAGCCCTATGTAGGTGGTGCCAAAGAAAAGAGGCATCACTGTGATAGAAAATGAAACGAATGAATTGATAACTATTAGGAAAGTAACTTAGTGGAGAATATGCATAGATTATAGGAAATTGAATGATGCCACCCAAAAAAATCACTTTTCTTTGCCTTTTATTGATCAAATGATTAAGAAATTAGCTAGAAATAACTTTTATTGTGCCTTAGATGAATATAATAGATATTTGTAGATTCCAGTAGGTCCGAAAGATCAAAAGAAAACTATTTTTACATGTTTCTATGGTACATCTGCATAAGGACATATGCCTTTTAGTTATGTAATGCTCCAGCTACATTTCAAAGATGCGTGATAGATATCTTTTCTGACATACTTGAATCTTGCATTGAGATCTTTATGGATGTCATTAAGAAACTTCCTACACCTAACAATGTTGAATTTATTAGGAGTTTTTTAAGCTATACTAGTTTTTGTTCATTAAGTATTTTTCTAAGATTTCTAGACCTTTAGCTGAATTGCTTGAAAAAATGTTGTGATTTTTTTTTAATGATAAATGTATTACATCTTTTCAACCATTGAAGGATAAACTTATGACTGCTCCTATACTTATATCTCGTGACTGGTTTCTTCCTTTTGAATTAATGTGTGATGCAAATGATTTTGTAGTGGGGATGTCTTGGGCCAAAGACAAGGTAAGATCTTTCACCCCATCTAGTATGCAAGTAGGACGTTGAACAGCGCACATAATCACTTTACAACCACATAAAAAGAGATGTTGACGGCTGTTTTTGCTTTTGATAAATTTAGATGATTTTGTCTAAAGTCATTGTTTACACTGACCATGCAGCTTTAAAGTACTTTATGACAAAACTTGATATCAAACTAAGATTGATTCGTTGGGTCCTACTTTTGCAATAATTTGACATTGAGTTGAGGGATAAGAAGAGTGCCAAAAACTTTATAGCTGATCATCTGTCAAGGTTAGATGAAGTCATCATGGGGAGCGTAACACAAAAGTACATCAAGGAGACTTTTCCTGATAAGCATCTAATTACTATGACAGCTACTCCATGGTTTGTAGATTATGTGAACTACATTATTGGTAATATCTATTCCCCTGACTTTTCTTATTTACAAAAGAAGAAGTTCTTAAGTGAGGTAAAGCACTATCTATGGGATGATCCTTTGCTGTACAAGATTTGTTTGGATGACATAGTTAGGAGTTGCATTCCTGAAGAGGAAATTTCCTCTATTTTACATAATTGCCATTTTAGAGAGATTGAGAAAAATTATGGTGCATTTAGGACAACTTATAAAGTCATAGAGTGTATTTTTTATTGGCCTACCTTGTTAAGGGATGCATATGCATTTGTTAAATTTTGTGACAAATGTTAAAGGGTCAGGAATATTAGTAGAAAACATGACATGCCATTGATTAACATTCTTGTTTGTGAGGTTTTAGAAATGTAGGGTATAGACTTCATGGGACCATTCCCTAAGTCATACTCCTATCAATACATTTTGGTTACTGTTGATTATGTTAGCAAGTGGGTGGAAGTAAAAGCATTACCTAGAAATAAGACTAGAGGTGTTATTAAGTTTTTGAAACCAATGAGCTTCTAGCTCATTGGGAGAGGATGTGTCTAACCTCCTCCTCTACCAGGGTTCAAATCTTGGTAGAGTCACAACTAGTTAATTTCTCCAAAAAAAAAAAAAAAAAAAAAAAAAAAGAGAGAACTTTACGTTGCTCTTGAAAATAGTAGTTGCCCTGGAGGCGGCAACCGAGACGATCAAGGGCTTGACCGGTCTCCCGAATCCAAAACCCGACGCTGTATAATGCTCTGCCAAGAGTGCCCATCTCCGCTTCTGATAATTGGAAGGATTATTCAGTACATAAAGGACTGATTTTGGAAATGTTGTTGCTGCTGAGGAAATGAAGCACAGCTACGTGGTGGTGTGACAGTAGGGTACAATGTGAATATCCCTCAACTTTTGAGGGCAAATTTCGTATTTTGTTTACATTTTTTAACTTCTCTTTTTTAAACATTTTATTTATTTTGTATAATTTTATTGGTGGATATAAAATTTGTAGCTCTTTATTTTTTTTACTTCTATTTAAAAATGGCTATTGAGTTTTATTAATTTGTTAAGAAAATTTTATTTTCTATTTAATTAAAATATATCACAACTTAAATTTAAATAAAATATTTTATTGTATTTTGAAATAAAGCTATAAAGATTGTCTTAAATTGTTAAAACATTTATGATAAAATAAAAATACATATTTGACTTAAATTAAACTTTTGGTAATTACGTTGAATTGTTATCAAATTTAAAAATGTATATGTGTTATATATAAAACCATTAATTAAATAATTCCAATAGTTTATATTTTTATTGTAAAATTTGTAAAAAAGTATAACCTATGTTTAACAATTTCCATTAAAAGGTTACGAAATTTTAAATAAATAAATTTTATCTTTTAAATTTTTATATAAATAAGTCCATTTCAATGAAATTAATTTTAATAAATAAATATTTTTATGTGTGACATACTTGAAAGAGATAATGTATAATTATTAGAGCTGCATCAAACTTTTTAAAATGATGAGATCTTAGAGATGGAAAATTAAAATATAATTAAGAATATGTTGGTATCATTGTACTTCATATATGAGGTTAAAAATGTGATAGAAAATGAAAATAATACACCAAAAACAACTTTAACCACCAAGCCTTCTCAAAACGGCAGGAGAAGAGCGCGTTTTGAAGGGGGAACATTTCTGATTCTGATTCTGATTCGCTCGGGAAAATTCCGCCCATTCACCGCGTCGAGCACGAGTTGCTTCTTTAACCTGCGAATTAGAACAGGAAAAACAGGGCAAAAGACATTAAATCTCCCGATTTTTTGAGAAAACGAATAGAAGATTAAGAAATCTCTTGGCAGTGAAAGGTTAGTATTAATCTTCAGCTTTGCTCTTGCAATATGCGTAAATATTTAAATTCTGTAATATTTGAATTAATGTTCTTGTTCTCGCATTTTGTTATGATCCATTCTTAAAGCGATCGGGAAGATGTAATCATAGTATACTTGCTGTTGGGTTTCTGGGAAAACTAGGTTTTAGTGATTGCATGTTAGACTTTGAAAACTTCTCATTTCAATTCTCCAAAGATGTGATTTTTTGTTTCTTGGATAAGAAAAAAAAAAGAGATGGTTAGTGTCAAAAATCGATCTTTGGTTTATGGTGCTTTTAAAAATTCAATCTTTGTCTCTGGAATCATCTGGGGCGTCAGTTTAATTCCTTTTGGTATATGTAGGAGATTGTTCGGAATCTAATTTTTAATGGAAGGAGTTGAGGCCGATACTACCTCCACGGTGACCCCTCTGGCAACGTGGAGAATTGAATTTTCGAGGGCATTTCAGTACTATCTTGATCGATCCACACCTCACACTGTGCATAGGTGGTTAGGAACCCTAGCAGCTGCAGCTATTTACGTGTTGCGGGTTTATTACGCAGAAGGCTTTTACATTGTGTCCTATGGTCTTGGAATTTACATTTTGAATTTGTTGATTGGGTTTCTGTCTCCAAAAGTTGATCCAGAGCTTGAAGTTTTGGATGGGGCATCATTGCCAACTAAAGGATCAGATGAGTTCAGGCCCTTCGTTCGTCGTCTTCCCGAGTTTAAGTTCTGGTAGTATAACAATCCTTCTTGCGACTCTGATGTTTCTTGACCTTACGTTTGGGAATGTAAGAATTAGATGTCTTCAGCTTTTTTATATCTGGTGGCTATTTTTTCTTGTTCTACCATTCATATCTACACATTATCACCATGGCGGGATAAAGCCCACCATCATATTTCTTTGATATGGCCTTAATGCTAACTAGCCTTCCTACTTGCAGCTGGATTGTATGAGCTCTAATTGATACTGCTTACACCATGTGGCAGATCAACATGGAAAATAAGCTTGGAAAAAATGATTAGGATTGTAGAAGAGAGATCATGAATCATGCAACTAGGGATTTTCTTCTGCTTAAAGTTGGGATGCGGGTTTGCTAACCAACTTCATTTAGTCACGGGCCTTGTTTTTGGAAGAACAAGCTTTGCTAGATTGAAGTTTATTAACAGTTTTGTCTGTGTTAGTTGTCTTCTACTGAACATTGGTTTTTGGACTGAAAACTTGAATTGCTCTTCTTGCTGTGGTTTCAGGTACTCCATCACCAAGGCTTTTTGCGTGGCATTTGTGATGACATTTTTCTCTGTGTTTGATGTTCCTGTTTTCTGGCCGATTTTACTTTGTTACTGGATTGTTCTATTCATCCTAACAATGAAGCGACAAATCATGCACATGATCAAGTACAAATACGTACCTTTCAGCTTTGGAAAGCAGGTAAGATTCTTGAAGAGTTCTATACTAATCATTTAATTGCCTTTAGTGTAAATGTTAGAGCATTGCCTCTTTCCCTTTCTTCAATAAATTTGTAGCTCTCAATGTTTTTCCATTGCATTTTCATTTTGCTCATTAAAATGAAGTAACTCTTCCCCTTCACTATTTAACAGAAGTATGCTGGGAAGAAGCCTGCCCCAAGCCGCAAAGGTTTAATGAGTGATTGAAGCTTTATGGCATATGTTGCAAGTCTCTCAAGTATCTTAATCACCTTTTAGTTTATAGATGATGTATATATCAGATAAATGTAAGAGATTTGCGCACATGAAAGATTCCATTGTGTTTTATGTTTCAGGTTGTCCTTAATATCTATATTTTATTGAATTTGGTTCTTACTATGATATTCTTCCATGTTTTTCTTTTTCTTTCTGCTTACTGTTGTATTTTATACAGAACTAAATCTTGCAGGTTATGAGCCACCATATTCCCTTTCATGTGTGAAGGCATTTGAGCTGTCAGTTTGTATGAATTGAAGGATCATATCTGTATTTGTCCTGCATCTTCTTTTAATACACTAACACATCACTTCCACCTTCTAAATCGTGCTGTTATGAGTTATTTCCGTCTCCCAATTTCTGTTATTAAATCAGACCAGAGTTGAGTGTGGCCTGTCATTATTTTCTGAAGAGCTCCTTGGTTCAGAAGTAATGTCACACAATCATTATCAAACCGATTGCAATCTTTTTCCATCCCGTGGGTGTTGAATTGATTGACAGGGCTGTAGTATTACAATTTTCAAATAAAATACAAAAGAAAAGTAATTATTTTGCAGGCCTGGGAAGCATTGACTTGGACCATTAGGATGCCAGATGAGTGCCTAATCATGCACTTGCTGGTATAACAACCTCCAACAACTGAGCAACAAACCTTTCAAATATAATTATCAACTCTTGACTTTGCAATGGAAAAACAAAAATAACACTATTTTTATAGACCTTGTGCATTTTAATATTATTAAGGCTACTTAAACATGGCCAGCTAAGTCTCCTGGAGCCATTTTAAAGCCTCTCCTAGACACTATCGAACTCCATCAGTTTTATCCCCAGCAAATGAGTGGGAGAACTTTTGTATTGATATTCTTCTTCTGGGCTATCCTCACTATCATCACTCCCA
Source organism: Pinacopodium congolense (assembly GCA_028565735.1). Taxonomy (NCBI): domain Eukaryota; kingdom Viridiplantae; phylum Streptophyta; class Magnoliopsida; order Malpighiales; family Erythroxylaceae; genus Pinacopodium; species Pinacopodium congolense. The sequence continues at coordinate 1,452,936 of JAOXYD010000002.1, forward strand.
CGCTTATTCTCTTGTCTGAGTCTTCAAAGCCTGAAACAGAATTCAAAGGTAAGAGCTTTTGATCAATACATCTTTCAGTCTGATGGAATCTCTTTGTTTTCTGAAATTTACGGCTCATGAAGTAGTTGTGCATTCGTTGTTTTCTGGTATAATTCAGTCGAGAAAAGTGGAGCAAATAAGCCGAGGAAAATGATGGATCATCGTCAAACACAGAAGCATTCGATAATTGAAGCACCAGGAGAGGCACCGACGCCTGTTCCACCACCACAATCTGTAATTCTCCGGCTAGCAAAAGATCATCTGATCAGAATTTTTGAAAAGGAAATGAGACGACTGATTTAGAATTTCTTCAGGTTCATCAATCTGATGTTGAGTCCAAAGTTCAATTCTTTTCTTCTTCTTTTTTTTTCTCGGCTTGTTTATCACCACATGAAGATACAATCCTGTCTGGTCCTCGGGTGAAGAATAAATGTACAGAAAGCTGAACACAAGATTGTATATAGGAGAAAAATGAGAAATCTTCTGCTGTGTAAACAGAGTTACTGTAGTATAGAATCTCATTTCAATGGCGGATTCACCTACCCTAACAACAAAATAATTCATAACTTGTTGAGTTTAATCTCTTGGGAAGTGAACATATTGCCCGGGGAACTACATCTTCATCCAAAAATAATGTCGAAAAGGTTTAATAGCGAAGTTCAAACATTTTGTCACTTAATAAATACTTTTATATATTATGTGATATATTTTAAATATTTTAAAATATTTAACCTCCTTTTTTTAATTCTTGCAAATGAGAAAATAAGAAGGGAAAGCGGAATTTTAGTTAAGTTAAGATCCTAAAATATGATGGGCTAAGTTATAATATGGATGTGTTAGGATTAAATATCAAAATTTATTAGCCACACAACTACCTACAAGAGCTTTCTTGAACTCTGTTGCATTGCAATGGCTGCATTTTTTGATCACATTGTGAACCAGTGCAGTAAGTAATGAAACAATTTCAGGTTCATTTGTTCATCTGACAATGATCTTTATATATATATAAGCACTCTTCTGCAGAACTGATATAAAGCAATGATCTTTATATATAAAAACTATAAAACTGAATATTTATATATATATATATATATGTATAACATCACAGATACAAGCACTCTTCTGCAAAAGCAGACATCCAATCGCTGAACTGTCTGAATTCTTATTATGAAGAAGAAGGTGACAGACAGCAGAGTTTTTCAGTTGCTTAAACAAACTTATCAAGAATGTCTTCCACTGTGGTATACTTGACTTCTGGATATAGCTCGGAGGCGTCAACTCCCCAAGACGGGTCAATCTCGAAATTAGTCTGATCCCCCTTAACGAACACTGAATGGTTGATTGACAGAATAATATTGAGTGGAACTGAAGACTCTGCAACAATATATTCAAAAGCAATCAGAAGATTTTCATTAAATAAACCATAATTGCAATGAATGAACACTACTTTTGACTCACCTTGGATGGTCTTTAGAAGTGGCTCTTCAAGAAAATATGTCTTCTCCAGGGTTTTGCCTATCTTCTTCTCCCATAATGCAACCAGCTCATTAAAGCTGTAGATGTTTTTAGGAGGCCTGATAGTGAGTGTCTTGTTCAAGGTTCTAGGATCATCAACAGCTTTAATGGTGTAAGTTGCAATGTCCTCTTCATGGTTGAAAACAGCTGTATACATTCATACACCAAAAACTTGTGAAAATGATTAACGATCCCCATCTTCTTTTCCATTAAACCAGGTATATTTACAGGCTTATTACAGCTTACCTTTTGGATTACCATCTCCAATAATGGTGACTTTGTCTCTAGGAGGCGCTGTGACTCCTGCTTGTCCCAATATGGGTACAAAAAAGCCTGCAAAAAGATTTGCAGGAACATAAGTGTATGGGATTCCTGCAGCTTCAATGGCTCGGCGGATTTGAGCCTTTGTTTCGAATGCAGATTTGGCTGGTTCAACCGCATGAACGTGATCAACATCGTTTCCAAATTCTGAAGGCAGGAATCTCTGCATATTGCATTATTTGTTGTTACTGGATTTCAAATGGGTACCTCATTATACACTTTCGTTAAGAATTATGAAGAACATACCTTAATGTTACCAGCTTCTTTAATGGCGTCGATGATCTTGGTCTGATCTGCTAGCTGAAAGGACCCAACCGTGGATATCACCACATCGACCTGCTTAATCGCCTTCACCAAACTTTCATGGTTGTAAAGATCTCCCTGCAATAGTTTCAGCAACCAAAATTCACGATCATGGTTTCCAGTAAATTCCTATATCATGGGAACAACAACCCCAAAAAAAAAAAAAAAAAGATGGTCTTTTTATTTTTTATTACATAAACTATAGTAACACCCAAGTTCTTGAATTTCTCGATAAGCTGTCCTTTGACAGGATCAGAGGCCGTGCTCTCTCTGACTAAAGCAAATGTGGGGTGGACTTCCTTAACGCTGGCTTCCACGACGAATTTCCCGATGTAACCAGTTCCTCCGATGATCAAGATCTTGCTTTTGTCAGCCATTGTTAAAACAAAAAAGAAAGAAAAGATGTTTTGCCGACAGAAACCGGTGGAACAAGTCTCTTAAACGCTACGAAGCGGTGAGAAAGCTGCTTGTGTTATAAAGAAACTAAAACGCGTCAAGTTACTTAATGGGTGTTTGGATTTGGATAGGCTCTTGTGCTTGGTCTGCTCATGGCGTCATTTCTGTTGAAAAATACCAAACGGCTTTCTGGTTTACTTTCTATTTCTATTTTGAAATCTGTTTTATTTTTTGGTTTGTTTGTTCGTTTTAATACATAGCTAATAATGGGTGTTTGGATTTGGATAGGCTCTTGTTTTCTAAATATATAAACTAAAAAAATAATACAAAAATTAAAAAATAAAGTATTAATAAAACATAAAAATTTAAAATAAAAACACACAAAAAAAATCCATGAACCATGTTATTTTTAATTATATTCGTATATTATTTTTTATTTTTCAATTATTTTTTCTGTGTTTAAAAATAATAATAACAAAAAACAATAATGAGTCCAAAGCTTCTTACTTGTGGTATGTTTAGTTTTAATTTAGTTTTTTATTTTATTTTTTTATTTTTTTTAAATACAAAAATCGATAAAAAAAATACATTATAAAAATCGAAAAAGAAAACACAATATTAAATACAAAAATACAATAATCACGACAATCACAATAAAAAATTAAAACTCATAACCCAACTAAATATACCCTTACTTTGATAAAAGAATCCTTACTATCACCCATTATTCAAATGATTAGAATTTCAATAACTATTAAAAAATATTTTTAATTTACTTAAAAAATAATCATTACTAATTTCAAAAACTTGATTTTTGATATTAAAGTATATGAAATAACTGCTTTTATTATTATCCTTAATTAAAAAACTATCATCAATATTGATATTTCAAATGTCTTTAATGCCAACTAAATGATTAACATTATGGTATCACAATTACTCAAACTACGAATCCAGACTATAAACGGTCATTTATGATCACGACCTCACTTACATTCGTATTTTTAATAAGATCAAAACTATCTATTAATTTACCTAGCCTCCATCAATAGGAATTTAAGTTGCAAAATAACCAAATTCTAATTGAAATAAAATCTTTAAGATAAACAATTCAATTTAGGAAGAATCAACTGAAAAAGTATTAATTCAAATCCTGTATTTTTGAACTGAATGTTATAATTTTTTGTTGTAATAGTTATATTTTTGTATTGGTAATTATATTTTATTTATCAATTTTTATGCTGTATTAGTGTGTTTTATTTATTGATTTTTGTATTTAGAAAAATAAGAAATTAAAACTAAAAATAAAAGCTAAAGTAAACAAGCCTATATTCCCAAATTTAGGGTATCCTATGTTTTTATAAAGTTGATCTTTTATTCTTAATAAAATAATTAATAAATTATGTTTTTTTGAATAAATTATTTAGATCCTACTTGTTTATATTTATTTTAATATTTATTGATGTGTGTTCTTTAAAAATAGAAACATATTTTAAAAAACGTGTTTGTTTTGTTCATAATTTTATTCCTTATTTCCAAAAATAAAAAGAGAAACAAATTTAAACAAAATTCATATTTTTGTGTTTTAAAAACTGGTTTTTACAAAATGGAATTTATTTTGAACTATTTTTTAATAATTTTTTCTTTTTATTGATAAATTTTCCAGCATCATATTTTTTGATAAGTTTAAAATATATTTTACCATTCAATTTTTTATTATAAATATCATATAAATAAGTTTCTATTTTTTAATTTTTTAATTATAAATCTCAATTAAAAAGGTTATAAATAAAAAATAAAAAACTATAATTAAAAAATAGAATCAAACACTCTGTACGGATTGGTAATTACGAGTTGCCACCTTTCTTCACTTAATTACACTATGTCACGCCGCTTGCGTGAATTATAGACAAATAATCAAAATTAGGAGCCTTAAACTTGTGGCTAAAGGGGGTTTTGGTGAACAATCACTTTCCTATACTTTCCATTTGGAAAGTTGATTCCAGTCGCTTGTAATATATATCATGTACGTGTTAGGTGAAGAGCAATGTCAAAATTTGTTGGTGGAGACATGATAGGCATTGCCTCGTTTTCAAAGGCAAAGACAAAAAAAAAAAAAAAAAAAATCATTCACTTATAGACTTGCAAATTCAAAGTATTAGGATTGTCCCTTTTGAGAACTTTTCGACTAGTCATTAAAAATTTTATGTTTCTTTTTTAAATTTTGAAAAAAAAAACGATTATAGATTTCTTCTTTAAAAAATAATTATTAGATATAATTATAAGAAGGATCTGACTATACAATCAACAATACATGACTGATCGTAACCGATTTTATTATAATAATAATAATAATATATTTTAATAACAGGTACCATAGTTGATGGCCATTTAATTTTTCCCTTATAAGAAATAGTGTTTGGTAAAATGGAATTGTCCATGAAATGAAATGTTAGTCCTTCCCAAAATGTAGAGCTAAGCTTTTAGTATTTGTATAGGTACATGATGAACATGGACACTTTATAGGGAACCATTCACTTATAGTTTTGAGTGGGGAGGCACAGTAATGAATGAAATGCTGGCTAATATCTTTATGTCTCTCTTAGGGTTGTTTGTTTGTGTTTATATTTTCGGTTTATTGTTTTTGTTTTCAAAAAAATAAAGAAATAAAGTAAAAAAATGTATTTGCCTGTATTCTATTTATGTTTTCTGTTTTCAAAATCAGAGAATATATAAATAGAAATAGAGAAACAATAAAATGATATTTTTCTACATTTTGAAAACAGATTTTATAAATAGATTTTTTTACATTGAATAATGAATACAATCTATTGACTAATA
>JAOXYD010000002.1:1477822-1489823 GCA_028565735.1 Pinacopodium congolense
GGACGAGGTACTCGGGGCTCAGCTGCAGGAGGAGGAGGTGGAAGTTCTGTTGTAGGACGAGGTGGTCGGGGCTCAGCTGCAGGAGGAGGCGGCAGGGGCTCTGTTGCAGGACGAGGTAGTTGCGGTTCAGTTGCAGGACGAGGCGGCGGGGGTTCTGTTGTAGGACGAGGCGGACGGGGCTCAGCTGTAGGAGGCGGTGGTGGAGGTTCTGTTGTAGGACGAGGTAGTCGAGGCTCAGCTGCAGGAGGGGGCGGTGGGGGTTCTGTTGTAGGACGAGGTGGTCGGGGCTCAGCTGCAGGAGGAGGTGGTGGGGGTTCTGTTGTAGGACGAGGTGGTCGGGGCTCAGCTGCAGGAGGAGGCGGTGGGGGTTCTGTCGTAGGACGAGGTGGTCGGGGCTCAGCTGCAGGAGGCGGCGGTTGGGGCTCTGTTGTAGGAGGAGGCGGTTGGGGTTCAGCTGCAGGACGAACAGGTGGAAATTCTATTACAGGACGAGGTGGTCGGATTTCAACTGCAGGACGAGGAGGCAGAGGTTCAGTTACAGGACGAGGAGGCTCAGGTTCAGCAACAGGACGAGGGGGTCGAGGTTCAGCTGCAGGACGAGGAGCAGGAGGTCCTGCCAGCCAGGGGAGTCGGAACCGAAATGGCCTCTGCTCTGCCATGGATGAATTCAGGGTACTATTTAGTTAGTTGAAAGGAAGCTCTGTTTTTTGTTGGCTAAATTGTTATGCAGAATTCTGGTATTAATAATCTTGGCTGGGGATTCTGTAGAAAGCTTATGGGGGTTCTTTCATTTTCTGTCTTCAGATTTACAATCTTCTAAATCTCTAAAGGACGAGTCTTTAATCGGAAATAATACCAAATTCTTCAAATCAGATTTTCCTTCTTTCTGAATTCTGGCATCTCTTCTTTATTGTCTTCAGGTTTTCCCAATTCTTCCCTTGAATATTACACGTCCTGAGACAGCAGAAAGTATCAGTGTCACCTGTAATGTCACTTTACATTTGAATATTAATAAAATGGTATTATTACATTTTATAATCTTGAATAAAATATGGTAAATAATCTTTAAATTTAAGTTGATTTTAAACTCAGTTTATAAGTATTGTCAAACACTCTTATGAAATTTATGTTGTCGACTTGTCCACCTACATAAATTGGTTGATGGTTGAATTACTGTGATTTAATATAATTTATGCTGCCATTTTATTAATGTTGAAGTGTAAAATATTACCACAATAATGATCGATCTATTATGATTTATGGTGTCATTTTATTAATGTTAAAATGCAATATATTGCCAAATATTTTATGAAAAAGTACAAATTATACTTTTAAAAAGCATGGAATGATTATATACTTTGCATGAACTCGCAAGCATCCTCCATGCAATTCACGAACTTTATCTGGAGTAGCAGTAGCAGTTAACAGTGTAGAGTGGAAATGAAGAAACAGAGAAATTCTTTTCTTTTTCATTCTTTTTAACACAAATCAGAAAGCTCCAAAATGGAGTAGTGTTACAGTACAAGGTAGAAACCTTGGAGGGAATGAATAGTAGCTAATAGCTGATAATGAGTTGACGTAGAGACGAAGGTAAATTCTTACAAAGTTATTCCTTTTCCCATTCTAAGTAAAGAACTCTCAACACCAAAGAACATTTCCTTCTTCTCTCCCAAATTATCCTTCCCTATTTTAAGGGCTTTTAATTCATTCAAACTCTCTTATATTCCTCACAGGTACGTAAATTCTTCTTTTTAAATTTATATTAAAGTCTCAGATATACCTTTCATCATATTTTTGTAGAGATAATCATATTTGTAATTTTAATACTTTCATCATTTTTTCAATTGAATCTTATATTTTTAAAATTTCTTATTAAAGTCCTACATTTATACAAATTAATCAAAAACAGTACTTTTCATTGATGAAAAGACTGCCTTTAATTATTAATCCGCATAAATATAAGAATTAATTAAAAAAATTGTGAAAATTTAAAAATTACAAATATTCGGAATAACTACATTTGTAATCCTTAACCTTTCAAAAAAATTTTAATGAAATCCTATACCTTTACTGATTAATTAAACACAGTCCTTCCGTCAAAATTCCGTTAATAGAAGGATTATTTTTAATTCATAACTTCAATAAAAAATTTTAAAAGTATAAAATTCAATTGAAAAAATAGTGAAATTTTTAAGACTACAAATATAATTGTTCTTTCTTTTGTCATTCCAAATTGAAGTTGGTAATTGATACTGTGCACAGAGTGAAAAATGCAAAAGGAACCATTCAAAGAATTCTAAGGCATGCATTTGGGAAAGAAGGATGGGAAAAAAAATAAAAAAGCAGCTTATTTTCTTGTTTTGGATGCACCTCCTCGTCCCCTGTAATTCCAGAGGATGGGGCTGGAGAATATTGCCAGTTGCTGCATCAATGATACCGTTTCCGATGCAATGAAGAATGCATATGTTTCTTAATACGGTTTAGATGACAAATCTTGAACAAATTTTCTAAGAATATGCAAGGTAGTTGAAGAAATGATCAAATGGATGACCAAGCACACTATCTGAGGAAACTTATAGCACAAGGAAGATCTTCCAAGTGCATAAATGCAGGGAAGATTTGTGCCCTTTCTTGCCGTGATAGAAAAAGCTTTGACAATCAGACACCAACACTAAAAACTTGAGGCATGTACTTAACACACTAATTTCTAGTTTATTCTCAGTAACTGTGAAGGAAATTCTAAACTGAACACTTATTATTTGGCAGATCGTGTAGAATGCAAAATACATGCTTGGTTTCTGATATCCTATGAAAAGGGTCCTATATTGCATGCGTTATGTACTAGAGATGCTTTTCTTGTTGGATACTTCAACAGATACCTGGTGCCAACCAAAGGAAAATGCAATCACATAAAAGTGGAACGATCGTGATAACAATATTCAGATGGGTAACAATACTAACAATGATGGCGGAAGGAAGGCATTCATGTAATTGCCTATTTTATGTGAAGCATGTGGGATCACCTACAATCCACAATGAAAAGATGCTGAAACGCCAAATTGCCATTTGTATATAACAGAAAAGCGCCACTGCAATGTTATTGAAATGAGTCCTGCGTTGCACCAATATCAGTATAACAGTAACCAAATTCTCCAGTATGCTTAGGTCAGACTCGTTGGAGTAAAACCTCAATAAATCACATCCCAACTATCGGGTAGGGCTGAAGGTCCTAGATACCTATATAACCACCATGATAGTTATCTCAACCTGCCTAATGCATGACGCAGGAGCATATCCTATTCAGTATATGCTCTACAAAAGCTTATCTCTATATCGCATGAGGACCGAATTCAGCTGCTCTGATGCAGTAAAGCCCCGGGCTTCCATTAGCCCATGTACCCTACGCGCATCATGCACAAACCCACTAGCAAGGAGCACTTTTATAACCCTCTCAAAATCTTCAGGCTCCAATTGATCTTTCTTGGACTCAATTGCCCCCAGAGCTTGAAGAGCCTTCCTCTCCATCCCAGTCCTAGCATACATATCACAGAGGCTTATATGAACCTTGACAGGAGGAGTCTCACCCTCCTGAGCAATCTTCCCTAACAGCTGTTCAGCCTCGTCGACTAACAGCAGTTTACTGAACCAATCTAGAAGAACAGAGTATGTAAAAGGTCCAGGCTCTAATTCGTACTTCTTAAGCTCCAACAAAAATTTCAACGCCATGTCAAGCGAATTTGATTTCTCATAACCTCCAATCATGCTAGCCATGCACCTGTCATCAGGCTTGTGTCCAACTTTTATCATATAATCAAAGGTTCTCTTTGCATGATCTAAGTTACCAGCACGAACTTCAGCAGCAATAATCAACGTCCAAAACTCCAAACTCTGCTGGAATCCTGCAAACTGCATCATTGTTGAAATTTGTCTTGCCCCACCAACATCCCCTTGCTGAGCAAATGATCTCAGCAATGCCATGTGAATTTCCTCAGAGGGCTTGATATCTCTTTTCTCCATCTCTCTCAGCAATGACGCCCCAGACTTTGGCTTACCAGCATTTACATATGCCAATATCATTGTGTTATAAATATTTGTGTCTGGTTGGAAACCATGATTACTTAAGCTTTCAAAGGCATTTTTAGCAAGATCAAGATTGCCTGCCTTGCCGTACATGTGTACCAAACTTGTTGCCGTTATGATATCAGGTAGAATACCATTTTCTTTCATTTTTGTAAGAATTCTCTCAACATCTTCTATGCAATTTCTTTTAGCATAGGCATCAATAAGTGAGGAGTAATCACGAAGGCTTGGATGGAAAGATTTTTCACTCAACAAAAATTCAGCTACCTACAATTGATTCATTCAAACAGCACATCAAAACATTGCACTTGATATTGGAAAATTAATTTTTTGAAAGTTTATGTCATGAATTTCATAATTCTGTTTTCTCAAGTATGATATACAATAACCCATGTCAAATAGCAGTGATGATTCTTTGCTAACATAACAGAGAAAGAACAAAGACCAAAAGAAGCATATGGTTTTAGCACAACCGAAAATTGTTCTCACATAAATTAAAACAAAAAGAGATATTAACCATAGATGAATAATTTTCCATCCAACATATCTAGCATGACCAATGAATTGTATTACAAGTTAACTGCATCCAGCTTTGCTAGCTTCCAATTGACAATTGTCCGTTAGATATTATATCTTCAAGGTCCAAAATCAATAGTAAGCTAAGCATTGCCCAATGCAATACAGGTAACAGAAAATGTGACAAACCAGAAGAATAACTGTCATAACGATAAGTAGGTTATAATCATAAGCAAAGGCATGCAGTATAGAAGAATGTGCCTAAAACATAACAATGAAAAAACATCCCCAGGCTGCAAAAATCCATAAGAATGTGATGGCAACATGTCAATCATATACTGGCATTAGATTCCCTTTCATAAGCACAGCATTAACCTCTACTTTGTTACAGCACATTTGATTTCACATGTACTTATGCATCACCAACCATGTCGATTATATAAATCAAAGCACAATAGTTGAGTAAAGCTATTGGTTCAGGCACTCCAAAAGTGAATTGAAGAAGCCAAGTAAAAGAGTTAGATCTTATCCAAGTGGACTAACAAAAGTAAACCTCATGCAGGAAAAAGGGGAATTAAATGCACAAGCCCAGATGTTTAACTTAACCAAGTAAGCAGCCAACATGAATACGCACAATCAATCAAGCTGGCCTAAAAGGATAACTGAGCATAGAAATGCCGTGTGATATTCCCATTGATATGAACTGATAACCAATCCTGTTATTACCATACAACAATATATATACAAAACAGCTAGTTTCTCCACATCGGAAGAAAAGGAAAGTCATACCTTGAAGAAAGCACTGATATTCTGTTCTTTCAATTTATCAAGTAAGGTTATCCAATCAATCCTGTTAGGTTGTAGAAGATCTATCCACTCCGCTAGTAAAGGAGAAGGATCATCCTCGACTTTCATAGAAAGAATTTTCTGAGTCACCACTTTGCATTTCCCAGATATCGGCTTAGATTCCTGAGGCCAAATAACCTCTCCAGCCTCATGGATTTTTTCAACAACTTCACCCCACTTAGGGTCAGAAAGATCAAGTCCATAAATTTTATACTTTAACTGCCCACGTCTCTGAGGAAGAGAAACAACTTTAGGCTTCTCTTCAGCCACAACAACCTCTTCACTGATGCTCCCAACCTTCTTGCCCTCCGATTCCTCTTTCTCATAGGCACGTTCTTCTTCTCTGAGTCGCTCCAAACTTTCATAGAAGTCATTCTCTTCCACCTTCTCACGAGCCCACTTAAATCTCAGCTCCCTCATTAAGTCCCCGCGAATACCAATCTCACCAGCAAATCTACACATCTCCTTCACCTCCGCATCATGCAAGGCTCTCTTCATTTTCTCCTTTTTCCTTTCCTTTTCCATGTCCTCCAACACCGACTTACTCACATCGCACACTGTCTTCCACAAATCCGCACTTAACTCGTCTGATGGTTTAGTCAATGCAGCACCAACCGCTTGTTCAAGACCACCCTTTTCCATCTCTAACACAACCTTTTCAACAATAATCAAGAGCATACCATTAATAGTCTGCTTATCAGCATCTGCGTAAGTTTCAAACAAAATCCGACGCATTTTCCACACGAATCGCGACAAGAACTCATTCATATTTTCATCTTCCTCACGATCAACCGAGGCCAATTCTAGCCCACTACCAGACACGCTTACCCTACTTTGCTGACTAGTGTGCATGAATCTTCTAAAAAGCCAAGTGGGCTTTGAGGATTCCTTGCTTTGTGTAACAATAGATTCATAACTGCTCAAAGAACTGGACGGATGAACTGCGGCATTGATGGTGGAAAAATGCCCATGAACGCCACCGCATCTTATAATGTTTATTATCTGCCTATCAACCAATCGCTTCAAGTTCATGTTTTCTGAGATGTCGAGATATACAACTCAAAATTCCCGAAAATTTCGCCAAATCAACACTGACGAAAATGTAAAGATGCGTTCTTGGAGAGGAAAAGATACGTTCTTGAAATGTCCAAATATCAAATTTGGCTAAAACCCTCGAACCCACAAAGAATAGCAACGAGAAAACAGTAACCACTCCCTTTGTTTCTCCGCGCAGAGGGGGAAAAAAAAAAAACAAGGGACTGAAAATTTTCAATCCTCTCCAGAAACCAAACACTTTCAAGCCCCAGAGGCCCGTTTCCAACTTCGGAGTCGAGAAAATGATAGAAGAGACTCGTGGAGAAGATAACTTCAGAAATATGTTTACTTGAACGGAGCAAAAGCTACGGTCACCAATCGACGGAAAATGGACGATCTGACGGCCACCATTCGAAGCAAAGGGTTTAGGGCTTCTCGGAGCAGTAATGGGATTATACCCCTTTTTTTTTATTTCCGTTTTGACAAAGCCCCCCTTGTAAATGGCCTTATTTAACGCTGCAACCCTTCTCTGAAATAAATTTCCAGCTTCAATATATTTTGGTCAATTTGGGCTTTTTCTTCGTATGGAACTTCGAAATAATATTAACTTCGACGTCGAGTCTTCAATAAAAATTACTCTAAAAATATTTAAAAACTTTAAGTTCATATAAGCGACCCGTCGATTTCTATTTTTAAATTTGTATTTTATTTGTTATAAAAATGTTAAAATTTAAATTATTAATAATAGAAAATCATCATTTATTAAGTAAACATAATCAATTAAAAATAAGTTTTATTAATAATATACATAAAATTAAGTAAATTAATTTAAAATTTTTCTATTAGACCTAAAGAATTAAATGTTTATATAAATATTCACTAATTTAAAGCAATTGTTAGATGATTGTTACATGTTAAAGTATAGCATTTGGAAAATATAAATCCCTGCTCGAGTTATCTTCTCCTTATGGCTGTGTAAGCACAAAAAAATTATAAGAAATGTTACAAATGTTCAAATTAATCGGCTTTTTGGATGGAATATATTCTAGGGTTTCGAATTTCCTTTCGTACTAGCCGAAAAACGGAACAAAATCAACATATTTAGTATCGATTATTTCTCATCTTTTCTATTCTTAAGAATAGATATTATATTTCTTATCTATTTCAATCTTTAAATTAAACATATTGTTAGGGCTTCTCGGAGCAGCAATGGAATTATTACCCTTTTTTTTGAATTTATGTTTTGACAAAAGCCCTCTTATAAAAATGGCCTTGTTTCTAGCTACAACCCTTCTATGAAATAAATTTCTAAAATTCAATACGTATTATACAAATTTTTGGTAAATTTGGGCTTTTTCTTCATATGGAACTTTCAAATATTATTAACTTATGCATGTTTATTCGAGTTTTAGTTTTTTATTTTAATTTTTTATTTTTTTAAATACATAAGTTAAAAAATATTAATATAGCACAAAAATCGAAAAAATATAACAACTAATATAAAAAATACAACAAATACAATAAAAAATTATGACTTACAACTCAACTAAATATCTCTTTAAACGTCGAGTCTTCAATAAAAATCACTTTAAGAATATTTAAAAACTTTAACTTCATATATGCAATCGACTAAAAATTGATTTAATTTTTTCAATTTAAGATTTTATTTTGTTAGAACAATTTTAAATTTAAGTCTAATTCATAAATTTATATTTTTAAATTTTTAGTAATTATATAAAATCATTATTTATTAATTAAACGTAATGAATAAAATATAAGTTTTTAAATATACATAATTAAGTAAATTAATTGAAATTTTTACTTTTACAGTAAGATCTAAAGAATTAAATGTTTATATAAATATTCACTAATTTAAAACAATTGTTAGATGATAGTTACATGTTAAAGTAATTATAAAAATTAAAAATTATTTATAGATATTATGTTAAATTAAGTTCTTTAATTTTTATACAACCAAAATTCAAAACTTAAACTATTTAAACTTAAATTTCAACTTCAAATTTGTTTCATTAAATTATTCTTAAATTTTGAATTTTAACTAATTAAGTCAAATGACTTTAATAAATTCGAATAAATATAGTTCGATTTTAATTTGTACAAAATTCAATATCGGAATAAAAACTTTTACAAAATTCATTACTGGAATAAAATTTTACTTTTTGGACAAACCAAGTACTATAAATAATTTAGTATGTGAAATTTACTCAGAAATACACATTTTTGCAAAATAATTTATTAATGAGTAATTAATTCTTCTGAAGCCACCTTCACATTCGAAAAAAGCACGATTAAATGAGATTATTTACCTTTTGAGTATGAAGCATGTTTAACCATGCACTTTATATTCTTTTTTTCAATTCATCGTTTCTACTTTTATTTTTGTTTTTGGTTTTTTTGGTTATGTTCACATTATAGACACACTACGGAAAAGATGGACGAAAATTGTACTATTTTGATTTTTTTTATGCAATAGAGACAAGGATAACAAAATTATGAATATCAATACATATCAACCACCTTATCCTTTTAATATGGATTGGGTCTCATACATGTCAAACTGATATAACAATTCATATTAAAAATATTGATTCATATTGAATAATATTAGGTCGATACTATAATACCAACAACTAATATGTAAATAATAAAAGTATTAATTGATAGATAGTTTAGTATTGATCGACTGATAAAGAAAATAAAGGTGTATCAATTGATCGAATATTTTTTTTAATATTATATTATTTCAAAATATAGTCGGTACATAGTCATTAACAATGTTTTTAAAACTGGTATGTACCGGCGGCACTTCATCTGTATGAATTGGTTAAAAATCGTGTTGGGCTGGTATTCCAGCTCGTACCGATGAAACCAGCTCGTATCGATTAGTTTTGGACTAGTTTTAAAATATCGAACAGTATGAGGTGGTATTGTAAATTTGAAAAGTTCACCATCGGTCGACTAATGGTCATACATTGGTCGACCGTTGGTCAAGCGTCGAATCGATCGACCGATTGCTCGTATACGTCTACTATCAGTCGACTGATGGTGAAGAATTGATCGACTGATTGTTATTTTATTTATATTAATTCAGAGAGAAAAATGTGAAAATTGATATTAATAAATATAAATATTGTGTAAAAATTATATTATATTTATTGTATTAATTGAAAGTTTGAAACATATTGAAATTATATTTACAAGATATATGCATAATATATACATGAACCATTTTATAGATTTTATAAAATTTAAGAATTATTTTATAATTTTTAAAAGTTAACCGGTATCGGTACCGAAATTTATCGATACTAGTACAATACCATTATGAGACAAAAATCGATACTGGTACGGTATCAGTTTTCAAAACATTGGTCAATAGTGGATTATGATATTTCTTTGTCATTTTATGCATTTTTTTCAAATAAATGTCTACATTAATTTATTGTCACTTTATGCATTTTTTATAAAATGTATGCATATATTAATATATTAATATACTTATGCATAGACTATGATAATATATAGATGCATTAATATGTATTTATTTAATAAGTATATGCATTAATATACAAAATTGTTGATGTATTTAACAAAAGTATAATTTAGTTTTATATTTATTTTTAATTATATTAATATTTATTATTTTTTTATAAATAATTAATAATATTTTTATATTATATAAGTAAACAAATTAAAATTTATATAAAATAATACATTTTATATAAATACTATATGATTTTTAACCTATTAGTTCTATTACTATAGCATATTAGTATTAATAGAAATATATGTTGAATCAATGGAGATTCTAATCTTGATTTGATGATAATACAATATGTTTAATTACTAATAGTTTGAATTTATGATAATGATCTTAAAGATAGGTATGTTTCAAGAAGAATTCATTATGAAAAGCTTGGAGTTTAAATGTCACATTTGAAGATAATGGAAATTCAATTGAATTGAAAGCCTCAAGACCTTAGATAAGTTATTTCAAATATGTTTGTAAGTTTTACTTAATGTTCAATTGATCTAATGGTTTAAGTTTGATCATACATTGCATTTGAAATGTCAAAAGTGCATATTATCTCAATTCATAGGCTAAATCATGTGTTTAAATTGTTTGAAGTTAGTTGATCACTCATATAGCTTCAATATATGATTTAAAAGGTGTTTGAAGTATCAATTATCATTGGTAACTTATTTGGAAAGGTTTGAAGTCAATTATGCGGTAGATTTTGTGTTTTCTAGACACTCAACGGCGGGCTATTCATCATTAACGGCACCCTGTTTGAGTGTCATTTATCACCCCTTCTCCTGGACCATCATCGACGGCATGTTCTATGAACAATGACATCATTGATCAACCTAGAGGGCGTCGTTAATGACTCTGACTCCAACGGCTAGTTTCTAATTTTGGGGTTTATCCTTTTTATCTTCATTCTAACTTCTTAAAAACCCTTCTTGAGCCTTAAGACACTATATATATCCTTTAAAAATGAATTTTGATTCTCTTGACTCCCCAAAAACTGATCAAACATTCTGAATTTCTCAAAAGCTTACCCACTTTTTCACTACACTTATTTTCAATCGATCTTTTGTTATCAATTTGTGTTTTTGGGTGTGTAAATTTGTGTTTAATATCTTGCTTGAGTGTTTAAGAGTTTATTTGGTCTATCTTTTACATTTTAGAGAGGCTATTTTTCATATTGAAGCTAGAATTTATTCATCTATCAAAATTGTCTCTGTTGAGACTGTTCTAACTTGAATCTCGATTCCAGATGATAAAACATATTTTTAAAATCATGTTTTTGGAGTTTTCAGATTGCTTAAGGTCTCTAGATTATGTTTGCACCTTGTTTCGAATTTTTTTAGGCCTGTTTAAATTATCATTGAGCTAGAACACTTATATACTTCAAGATAGCTATTATTTTTACTGGTTTGAGTTTGATTCCAATTTTAACTTGCTAAATCTATTTCTTTGTGTTTTCTATTATTGTTTTCTGCTTGTTTAAGCTTTTAGGAGTCAGAATAATCTTAGTTTCAAAGTTTGGGTTGGATATTTCATCATTTACGTGCATTAGTTCATTTATACATCAAAACTATCCAGTTTTTTATGTTCTTCATTCAATCAGGATTTTCATCATATAAATCAGTTCTAGGTGCATAAATTTATTGTAGTTAGTTCACATATGGTGTTAAGAGTGCTTTGGTATTTTTGGTTTGATTTTTAAATGCTTAGCTGAATACTCATAGAATACTTAAACTGTCCAGATTTTGTGATTAGCATATCTTGATCATATTGCATAAACATACGCACGTTTTTATGCTTAATTTTTGCCATATTAAGTTTGTTTAGGCTTTCAAGATTTTCATTATTCATTCATATCATTTATTGAAAGCTAAAGCCCTTAGTTTAATTATATATTGAGTGAAACACCTTTCAAGGTGTATTTAGTTACTAAAATTTAGGGGAATTGAGTCTTTTGGATATTTGTGAATT
>JAOXYD010000002.1:1498585-1518652 GCA_028565735.1 Pinacopodium congolense
AATAGAACTTAATAAATATAAATTTTATAGGTTTTTTACTTTTATATATTAAAATATTTAAAATCACTTAAATTATATAAAATAAATTTGAGGGAAGTCAAATAAATTTGAGAAAATTTAGGAATCTTCTCAAATATGTTTTTAATATGAATAAGTTCAAAAACTAAAGAGTACGGGATTTAAAAATAAATTTATAAATAAAGTTTAATTTTAAAAGTAAATTTCAAAATCTATCAATTGAACTTAAATTATATAAAAATTCAGTAAAAATCTATCTTAAAATTTTTTTAAAAGTCACTTAAAATAATTTTAGTAATAATTATTGTATTGATCTTCAATTATAAATTATACTTGTTTTTTTACATGTATTATTATAAGAATATATTTTTAAATTTATTAATATTATTTTTATTTAATAATAATTAAATAATAATTATAAATATTGTGTAAAAATATTAAAATATTTATTTATTAGACTAATCTATATTAAAATTTTTAAAATATGTCATTAATCTAACCTTTTCAAATTTTTAGTTAAGTGACTAAACTTTGAAATTTTTTCATTTAAGTTATTAACGTTTAAAAAATTAACTAGAAAAAATAAAAAGGTTTGAGTGGGCCGAGTCGGATCCAAATTATTGAGCCGGACCAGGTAACTAACGACGTTAGTCTTTTTCACTCAATTGAAAATTTTTAAAAGCTTTATCACTTAAGTGAAAAAATGTGAAAACATTAATAACTTATTTGACTATTAACCCTATTAATTATTACAATTTAAAATTAGTCAGTTAAATAATAAATTGATCTAATATACATAAAAATTAACAAATTCACCTATAGAAATCAAATCAAACTTAAATATTATTTTAGATTTGTTAATAAGCTCTATATCAATTATATACTCATCTTATGACAATGTAATATCAATTAAACTTTTTTTTAAACTATAAACTTCTTGTTTTATCTATATAATATCCAATTTAATTTTTAAAATATTGCATAAGGTTGTTAATATATGGAGTCCTTAGATTTACTAAGGCTGATAGAGTCGCTATAATAGAATAGAAAAAATGTTTACATATCGGAATTGGTGACCTTTCATAGTTGTTTTACATGCCAAATTACTATTTTATCCTTCTTTTATTTTCAAAGGTAAAGGGCCTATTTGATAATACTTATATTTTTCGTTTTTTCTGTTTTTGTTTTAAATAATAGAAAAATAGAGGAAAAAATACGTTTGTCTGTATTTTGTTTTGTTTTTTAATTTAAAATTAAAAAAATATAAACATAAATAGAGAAACAAAACATGATATTTTTCTACTTTTAGAAAACAAATTTTATAAATAATTTTTTTACATTGAATAATGAATATAATTTATTGATTAATAATATATTTTTAAGGTGTATAAGAGTATGTTGGTCAAATAATTTAAATTTATTTCATATTTAATTATCAATATTAAAATATATATTTTATACATTTCAACCAAATGTGCATTTGTTTTTTTTATTACAAATATCAATCAAATAAGTTTTCATTTTTTTATAAGAAAAATATAAACAAAAAAAATAAAAACAGAAATACAAAATAACAACAAAAAAATAGAAATATTACCAAACGACTCAAAATATATAGATATATATATATATACACACACACACAAGTAAAATGTGTATATAAGTAAAATGGCTGGCAGGTGATTATGAAAGACCATTACTGTTGATTTTGTAATTTCTTCTATCAAAATATTTGTTAGATATCTTTTATCTCTAATATTTTATTAAGGCAAGGTGTAATATTTTATAATAGATGAAGAATTTTAAAGACTACAAGATTTGAGGGGAATAAATAACAATATATTATAAGTCTTTGTGTTTGACTTAGGTGAATAAATGAAATCAGCTGCTTGTCTTTTAACTTTCAAGTCCTCGTAAATCATTTGAATAAACTTAAATTTTAATTGTTAATTTATCAATTAATTTATAAATTATTATATACATTAAAAAAATTATTGAATACATATTTAAAAATATAGTGATAGATAAATTTCATTACAATTTTATTATCAAACTTGATTTTATTTTATGTAAGTTTTAATATATTATTTAACGATAACAATATAGCTTATTTTATGTAATTTAAAGTATTATATAAAAATATAAAGACAAAAACAATTATTACAATTTATTTCATTATTCTAAAAGATTTTATAAGTTAATATTGAAAAGAATATCCATATTTGATTAAACAGGCACGTATATTAATTTTTTTATCAAAATTATTAATATAATTAACATGATAAATTTTAAATATGTTAGGCATTGATGTTATCAAAATTTCTAGCAAAAAAATTAATAAAATATGCTAACTTTTTAAAGAAATATTTAATTATAAGAGATTTTATGGGAGATTTTTAAAAAATTAAGTAAAATGCTTCGTTTCATTTACTTACAAAAGTTAAGGCTTGCCTAGTAAAGTTTTTTTTCTGTTTTAATTTCTTACTTTTTTTAAAAAAATAAAAAAGTATAAAAATTGAAAAAAATAATATATTAATATAGTACATAAATTTAAAAAAATAGTACAAAAACTAAAAAATATACAAAAATTAATATAAAAATACAAAAATCACAATTAAAAATCACAACCAACATCAATACCAAATGAGCTCAATAAATTAAAGTTAAATGATCAAATGGTACTATAAATTCAACATAATAAAAATTAAGAATTTATTTGGTTCGATTTTTATTTTTATTTTGATGTATTTTCATCCATATATATTTTAAGTTTTTACATTGTATTTATATGATATTTTTTAAAAAAAATTTGTACTTTTTTATTTTTATATTAAAAAAAAAGAAATAATTTCTTCAAATCCATAAAACGGGGTGAATGATTATTGGTCGTAAAACTTACAGTTTACATAGTTCAGTTTTTTAATTTCGTTTTATAATTTTAATGTATTTTTATTTTTTTGTTTATATGCTATTTTTATTTGAATAAAGAACTGCAGACAAATAAAATGTAAAAATAAAAAAAATACATAAATAAAAATTTTTAAAAATTTTAAATAATGGAATTAGAAAACTGTATGAACCGTAAGTTTTACGACCAATAATCATCCGCCCTCATGGATTTGAAGAATTCTGAACATTTTTATATATTTTAAATTATTTATTAATATATAAAAATAATTTTATATATGTTCGTATATAATATCAAAAATAGTGTATGCTGTTATTTGTTCCATCCAAGATTCACCTCCTATGGCTACGAATTATATAAGCTATTAATCAGTCAAACCGAAACCCACCAGACAAAAATGTGCACTTCACACATATCACAAGTTGGAGCGAAATAACTGGCGACGAGAACAATGGAGGTCAGTGGTATGAAGCCAAACAAAAAAACTGCCATTTACCCAAAATAGGTACCTCCCAACATTATAAATGAGAGCCAACAAATTCCCATTTCAATCATCGAGTTACATTTCTTTCAGAATCTGAACAACAGTTTAATTCAGAAAAACCAAAAAAAAAACGAAAAACGAAAAACAAAAAAATGGCGAAGAAGATAGCAGTTGTTTTTGCTGTGACAATGGTTGTGTTGTTGTCGATCGAAACAACGTTGGCACAAGACGAAAGCTCCACCGAAAATATCCTGAGCCAATTAAACTTAGAAGACGCTGCGTCGCAGGTGCAGGAGGCAATGTCAAGCCTATCGACCTCCGAGGATTCCGAGGGTGAAAGCTCTCAAAGCTCTGGATCCTGGACTGACTGGTTCAAAACTAAAATGGAGTAAGCTTTGAATGCAATCAAATTTATCAATAATAACTACACTTTTCTGTTTCTAGGATTATCGTAAAAGTTGATGATAATAAGGTTTTGGTAGTTCTAAATGTTACGATGTTTGATTCCAGGAACGCTGGTATCCTCCCCGGAAGTGCACCGGCGGGAGCACCATTATCATCACAAGCCGGAAGTCCCGTTTCGGCACCGGCTCAGGCACCAGGCTATCAGGTTCCACGCGCTCAGGGACCAGGCGCTCAGGCACCAAGCTATTAAGATTTTTGAGAAGAGACACAACACAATCCTATGCAGTTTATATTCTGAAAAAAGGTTAATTAATGTTATGTTTTTAGTTTTGGCCATGAATTGTAATACGTGAGAGGAAAGGGTTTTTCTTTGATGTAACCTTCTCTCATTATAACTCTATTTTAATAAATAAAAAGGTCCTGTAGGGCATGGTTTTTTCAGTTTACTCAAATATTATGGGTCACTACTTGTTTCTTGTCAATATCTCTACTTCTGAGTTATGGTTATTGCTGGAGAGCTAGATGTGTTCAAAATTCGGTTCTATCTGAAATCAACTAATAAAGTTTGATTCGATCGAACTTTTGATTCAAGAAATTCAACTTGAATTTAACTTAAATTTGACTCATCATCCTAAATTTGACTGGGCTTAAACATGGGCTGAATAAAACAATTTTTTATAAAAAAATTGGGCCCAACTTGATAAATTGTTAACTTTAGGACTTGTTTGGTATTTTTGTGATTTTTTATTTTTTAAAATATAGAAATCAATAAAAATAGCATAAAAATAAAAAAAATAACATACTAATACATTATAGAAACCCAAAAAATAACATAAAAATCAATAAAAATATCACAGAAACTAATATACATACAAAAATAAAAATCTAAAATAAAAATAAAAAGTGATATCAAACGTGCTCTTAAATTATATTGAAAGATGATAAAGCCTTTTGTTTTTTTTTTTGGATTGAATTTTTGGTTTTAACTGTTATATTTTAGATTAAATTTTATATATTTTTATAAATTACTGAGCTTGATTTATATTATGTATTAATATTTTTTCAATTTTTATGATATTTTTTATTCATGTTTATATTTAAAAAATTCAAAATTTAAATTTGAAAACGGAATCATTTTCGAACAACCTTATTTGCCAAAAGATGAGGCGAAAGGCCAGTATAGACCATTCAATTAGTTTCCTGAAAAGGAGTTTTCAGGCAATTATAGCCCCACTGGTAAGATACCAGTCCAATTCATTTCCTCAGATACATTGAGGACAAATAGAATAAGGTACCGACTCTATAGTTGGCGGTAGAAGCCTTTCATAATTATTTGGGAGCTAAATTATTATTTTGACCTATAAAATAATAATGGAAAAGTATAAACTGGCTGGACATGATGTTTTTCCATAGAATAATAGCTTCCTTCCGAGCTCACTCTACTGCATTAATGGAAAGAAAGATAACAAATGAAGTGACTCAATTTACTCTAATCGGATAATCCTGCAGAAGCATTAAGTTTCAAAGAACGACTAATGGGGTGAAAGAAGGCAAGAAAGTAGCACTACAGAAGTGTACAAGCAAACAGCTCTCATAGACATCAATCATCTTCCACTCCTCTTACATCTCTGCGTCTATCTTCACTTATCATTGTCATTAACCAGGCCTGGCAATGTCATGATTATAAATATATATATATATATATCATCATCATCATCTTCATCTTTAGACAAATTAACCAAGTTTTGTTCTTCAAACTAATGGTGGATCCTGTTGCTGCTTCTTGGAGTTTTTATTATTATGCATCCAAACCTTGAAAACCTGCCTTCTTACTCCAACTTCAGCGCAAAACTTCTCAATTTCCTCCTCATCTTTCCTGTCAATCCTCCACCCGACTTTCTCCGCAAACTCCATCATCCTAACCTTCTGCTCCGGCGTGAACTTAGTCCTAAACCTTTTCTTCGACAAAACATAATGTGGTGGTCGCACCCCCTCAACATTCGACTGAAACGGGTTCAGATCCTCGCTTGAAGACTCATTCCCTCCGCTCCCACCAATTGCCACGCTCATGGGCTGAACCATACTTGCATTCGAGTGCAGCCCCACTGAATATCGTTGGTGATGCAGCATCGTTGGTGAGGGCAATGGTGGAGGTAGTTGCAGACTGTGAATCATAGAGGATCTTCGCGAACTGGGACTGAATTGTGTCTCACCGTCAACCTCTTTGCGGTGGAAGTTCCGGTGACACTCACAAGCTGCGCATCTCAAAGCTTCCAATGTACCCTCATCCCCACCAGGCATAAACTCCCCGCAGCCGTCGAAGACGTTTCCTCCCACACTTGCTGCATGGTTTCTGAGACATTCCCGGTATCTGATATCTCCTGTTTTGGTGTTAGATCCGCCTGAAATTGGTCTGTGTTGCTGATCTAGGGTTTGAGAGTAGGCTATGATTGTGCTGCCATTGTGATTCCCATCCTTTCTTCCTTCAACTCCTGATGATTGATGGCCATAACTCGAAGGGACTGACGTCCTCGTATCATATTCCGAACTCCTTATTTCCATAAAGATGTTATATTATCTATACGAAGTAGTGCTATGATTAACTTCAAAATCACTTCTTTAACGACCCTAACTCCACACATCGGAACCTTACATGACTTAATCCTGGTAAAACGTGAGATTATCATGAAACAAGAAAGATTAGAGCCTGAAACTAAAAACCCATTTTCTCAACTACACTAATATCAGTTACAAACCAGAAAAAAGTACTGGGGTTTCACAAAATTATCATAAAAATCAAGTCTTTGTCTTTAAACATACCTCTGCAGCTATAGTATCAGTTCAGTAAAGCAAACCCTCAAGCAGGCGGTGGAGTTTTTTGGGTATGGTGATAAAGAGGAGTGTGTTTCAGGGCTTCCAACAAGACAACTACATATCCAACAAGAGACAACTTGGTTGCTTGAGACGAAGCGAGTGAGAGGGGTAACTAAGAATAGATAAGTCTGTGAGAAAGAGATGGAGAGAGAGGGAGAGAGAGAGAGGAATTACCGACAACGTCATGTTCATCACTCTCCCACGCCCTGCCATATTGGGTCCCCCCTTTGCCCTTCTTCTCCTTCATAATTGTCTCTCTTTCTATCTCTTTAGCCCACTTGCTCCCTCCAATTGACCAAACAAGTATGTATGTATAGCTGGATGTATGGACCAAATTGTACACTTTTTGCCTTAAATTTGTAATTAGACTTCCAATATTATAATTTTTTAATAAAAAGAGTTTGAAATCGCTTCTTTTAAAATAATTTATATAAACTAAGAGGACGTTTGATGCATCGTTTTATTTCATTTTTTAATTTTTGTATAATTTTTTAATTTTGTGTATTCTTTTATTTCTATATTATTTTTAAAATTTTTTGTGTTATATTAATGTGTTATTTTTTAATTTTTATGTTATTTTTTGAATTTTTTAGTTTAAAAAATAAAAATAAGAAATTAAAACAAAAAATAACTAAACATGCTCTAAATTTTTAGATGTTAATTAGTATTTCGATAAAACAATTTAATTTGCCATTAACTTGAATTTAAATTCAAACAAAAATAATTAAAGTTTTCCAATAATATAGAATTTTAAAATTTTATTCATGTCATTTGAATTGACAAATAACTCATCATCTCAAATGGTTGATAGTTTAATAATTTAAAATTAAATAATTATTACTCAAACAGGTGGTAATTAATTTGATATAAATTTGACTCTTCAATAATGAAGAATAAAGTGACTAATCCAAAACTTCAAATTATAAAGACTCTCACAAAATTTACTTACGATTTTAGTCTGTTTGAACTTGAAAAATAAAAAATAAAAAATAAAAAAAGTAAAAAAATTATCATTTTATTAATTTTAAATTTTATAAATAATATTAGTTAAATTATTTTACAGTATAAATCAATCATTAGTCTAATGTGCTATGATAATTTAGTTAATATCAAACATAATAAGTACAAAAATCACCAAAATAATAGTAATAGAGATGACGCCATTTTGATAATATATAGAAAAAAAGATTAAATTAAACTTGAACGTTTGTATCAAAATTTTAGTCCTCTTTTAATGTTATATAACTTTAAAAAAGAATTATAATATCTAAAAATATTTAAAATTTGTATAAAATTTAGAAAACGTTTAAACAATTTTTAAATCATTTAAGAAATTGAGATTTTTAGAATATTTTTAAAGTATTTGAATTTGTTTATAAACTTTGTTAAATTATTGTATTTTTAAAAATATTTTAAAATAATAAGAATAGAGTTACACTTTATTATAAATATTAAATTTTAATTTGAATTTCTTTTTTTGGCTTATAATATATTCAACAAAGGATTCTAGGTGGGTGGGGATTCTTTAAAGGATTTGTGGGGCGACCTGCTGCGTCAATGCGACACTGCCACGCTTGCCCCAAGCAATGGGATGGAGCTTTTGTTTGTCTCCCTTCTCTCTCCCTTTTTTTTTTTTTTCACTTCTCCTCTCTAATTTCTTTCACTGTTCATTTTCCATTTTCAGATTATCAGACAAAAAGCCTGTCTTCTTCTACCACTTCATTTTTTTCTTTCCCCTGTTCTTCTCATGATCTGACCTCTTACGCCTCTGTATGATCGATCAATCACCTGTTATTTCAAATGCCCAAAATGTGGAAAATGATTCTCTGTCAAGGGTCACACTCATTCCAGAATTATAACAGCTTCAATAGTGTTTGGGGTCGGCAGCGCATCGTCGTCGACCACCTGTTTGAATCATTGTCAGAGGGAGCCTGGACCGAAATGAATTGGGCCATATTGATGCATTAATTGGGATGGATGGTTCAATTTAGTTTATAAATAAGATAAATGATAAAGGTACATTTTAACATTTATAAAGTATTTAAAAATTATTTTAACATTTATGAAATATTCAAAAGAATTAAATTCTATATTTTTAAATCAAATTACAAAATTAAATTTAAAGACTCGGGTAAATTATTAATGTGATATAAATTTATTTAAAAAATATCATCAACTAAAAATAAAATGGATAAAAAATTATTTTTCTATCAATCTTAAAGTTTCTTTAAACATTTTACAAGCTTTAAAATTTTTAACAATATTTAATATTAAGATTTTTAATTTGTTAATAAATATTAATATTTAAAACATATTTTCAATTAAGGTTTTGAAAGCTATGATATATCGATCGAAAAATGACATAATTAAGTCTAATATTGTACCAAACTCAAATATTTCATATCGAATGATATTTGAAATATTGGTAAATATCAAGAGTCATAATATAATTTTAAAAGTTTTCAAAAACCAAAATAAAAAATTGTTCAAAATTCTCATAATATTAATCAATTAGCCATATATAATTTTTCAAACTTATCACAGTGTTTACTTTTTAAGTATATCGAAAGTCAACCTCTTAAGGGGTTGTTTGAAAATAATTTGACTTTCGGATTTGGTTTTTGAATTTTCTAAACACATAAATTGATAAAGATCATCATAAAAATATTAAAAAAATATATACTAATACAACATATAAATTGAGACAGACAACACAAAAATATATAAAAATATACAAAATTCAATACAAAAATATAACATCCACAATTAAAAACTACAACTATAAGCTCAATCAAACGACCCCTATATTATGAAATTTTTTAATCACCCATTATGCTCCTGTGGGACTCCTTTACTTATAAAATTGAACTCCACCCTTCCTACTTGTTCTTTAGCAATATGAGATTTATTTAGATGAACTATATCCATCTTGTTTATTTAGATGCATTACTTGTTTTCTACCGTTATCAACTTTCTTTTTTGTGTTCTAAAATAGTTATTTTCTGAGTTTTGTTATGGCACAAATTTATTCATAATAGAAGTCTTGACTCGCCACACACCAGAAACTACTTTTCATTCATATAAAATTAAAATGGCCTGAGATCACTATTTTATGGGTAGTCATTGTCTTTTTTTGTGTAAGAAAATGTCGACTGATTTAAAGTGAGAAAGCCTAAACTCAGATTTTGTAGTTTTGGTCACTAAATCTATTTTTAAACCATGAGATAGGCAATGTGTTATGAATATTGAATGTGCTTACTTATATGAATGAATAACCTATAAATATATTACGAATCTTGTAACGATATATTCATATGTTGGATATGATTTATGATGATATAGTATATCACGTGAATGTATGTTTTCATGAGTATGACATAATTGGTTATCAATTGTGAGCATCATATAAATATGGGAATTATGAGAATGTATATGGATGTTGAAAAATCGGTATTGTATCAGTGCCAATTTTTGTCTAAAACTAATATTGTACTAGTACCGATCAAATTTTTATAATTATAAAATTTTCCATAAATTTTGTACAATTTGCAAAATGGTATATGTTTATATTATGCATTCTTTATAAATATAGTTTCGATCTATTTTAAACGTTCAATCAATACAATAAATAAAATACAATTTTCATACAATAGTTATACTTATTAATATTAATTTTTACATATTTCTCAAATATGTTACAACTTAAATTAATATGAGTAAAAGAAAATTTATTAAACCATCATAGCTTAATATCAATATAATATGAAATAATAATAATATACAGCAAACAACTATTTTTTTCATTTATATTAATAATAATTTTCATCTATTTTCAAATAAATATTAACCTAAATTTATATAACAAAAATAATAGAAATATAGATATACATGAGAAAGAATGAATAAATATAAATAATGAATCATTAAAGAATCATACAACCATAATGTCAAAGTAACAAACTATAAAAAGTATATCATAAAAACAAAAACTTCTTAAACATCTCTAAGCATGCACTAATGTTGGAGGGAGACGAGATTTTAAATCATCAATCTATGGTTATATCCCATAAAGTGAAGAAACCAACTATTGCAATTGATCTCTCGTACTCTCTCAATGAATAGAAAGCTCTCTATAAAGTAAATACATATAAGCATCGAGTAAGTTTGAGTTGGATGAGGAGGTCTAGAAGATATAGATTCATCATTAATATGCAGAGATACACTGTGACTTGGACCAGGCTCATCAGCATAAACAGAAAGAATAGTAGGATGCTACTGTCGCTAATGTGGTCAAGTCATATGACCATTAACAATTTGACAACCCATGAAATTTATAGTATATTTGAAAAAAAAAAAGAGTGAATCTCAAATTCATTTTCAGTAGAAGGAACATCAAAATGTTGGAAGATGTGACCCAAAATAAGGGAGTAAAGGATGTTTTGATTCTTCTTCTTATAACACACAAAGTAGATCATATTGTAAAGAATAAAATCTTCTAGATGATTTTTTTCTCCTAACATTATAGTGGAAAAAAAACCAAATGTCATTTAAGTCTAAATCATTAAAATTACTACCTGAGAAAAGAAAATTATATCTAATAAATAGACAATAGAAACGAGGGATTGCATTAAATGTTCTCATATTTAAAAGCCTTTTAATAATTCTTTCCTCACTAGAAAACTAGAAAATGGTCTTGACTCTAAAAGGAATAGAAAGTTGAATATTACTATGCTTAAACAAGCAATCATAGTAAGAAAACACTTGAGAGATTTCAATTATTAAGATGTCATTAATAGAATCTCATGTAAGAGAAATTTTGAACTTTAAAAATAATAAACTACTAATCTCCGTCTCTATGCTCTCTAAGATTGCAAAAGAAGAGTATAACATTGATATAACTAACCTTAAATGAAAGAGTAAGAAGGGAGTCCTATCCTTAATCAATGAAAAATTGAACAAGTTCATATTGCTTATAATGATTTAAAGAAAAAGAAGCTATAAGGAGGTTTTCATGAAGGTTTCTAAATGCAAAATCTTGAAATTTAGGAGAATTGATATCAAAATATTCATTCTCTTGAATGACACGAGATCTCCTACTTCTAGAAGTGCCACCGGTTTTAGTTCTAACCACGATAAAAAGTAAATAAAAAAACTCGAAAAAGATTTAAGGGAAAGCTTTAGAGTTAAGACATTAAAAAACTTAAAAAGACTCTAAGGTAGAGTTTTGCACATGGGTATTAATTTGTTTTGCACAATTAACACAACCTGCATATGATAAGGAAAACACGTCTTCATATATCAAACAAATTTTAAAATCTTAGATGCTCTTTCATGAGTGCATGACGCATGTTTTGACATAATAAAAACATTAATGACTCAATCTTAACTAAATAAAATACAATTGATAATTCTATAAGTTAATTCATATATGTAATTATATGAATATACATTTAATTTCTTAAAACATAATATAATTTCACCTAAAATAAAAAAAATTCAATTTTTATATTTTTAAAATCAAAGAAAATTAAAATTATATTAAATCAAATGTAATTGATGTTTATATAAGTTTATTCGTGCATCTAATTAGATGAATATACATTCAATTTTATAAAATATATCACAATTTCACTTAAAATTAAAAAATTCCCAGTTTCCATATTTTTAAAATTGGAGAAAATTCAAATTTTACCAAATCAAATGCAATTGATGATTCTATAAGTTTATTCATATATCTAATTATACGAATATACATTCAATTTAATAAAATATAATACAATTTCACATAAATTTCAAAAATTTTCTATTTCTATATCCTTAAATTTAGGAAAAATTTTAAATTATACCTAATTAAATACAATTAATGATTCTATAAGCTTATTTATACATCTAATTACATGAATATACATTCAATTTCACAAAGCATAACGCAGTTTCACCTAAAATTGAAACTTCCTAATTTTGAAACCCTAATTATATCTAATTTCAAATTTGATTTAATCTATATACATTCATATCAAATTCAATTTCTACAGTGCTTAAATTTGATGAATTAATCACTAATTAACAATAAATTGAATGAAAATTTAACAAAATTGAAAAATCTTAAATCTTAGGGTTAAGAAATTTACCAATTTCTTCTTAAAAATTTTAAATTAATTGATGAAAATGAATGTAGACATTAGGAAGATGCTAAGACTCTTACTATTTGTTGGAATCTGACTTGAAACTTACAAATTTTTCAGAAAATGATTTGTAAATCAAATTTGAAATTTTTATTATTTTTATAATTGTTTTGTGTTTATGATTATTTTTAAGTTATTAGAGTTAGATAAAAGTATTGGGTGAAGAATCAAACTCAAAAGTATGAGTTTTTTAACGAAAAAAATGGATTTATAACAACTGGGTTTGGGTTGATCGAGAGAGATGAGGGAAAAGGAAGAAGAAAATGAGGGGAGTAGGCGGTGGGTGGGCATTTAACGCCAACATCGATCTACTAATATTTACGAATTTTTTTTAAAAAAGTTTGATCCCCGAACTTTTTTGAAATTGCACATCAACACTTATTTTAGGCCGATATTCTGGAATTGGCCTAAAACAATTGATACTAGCCAATTTTACTAGCACGAACTGGTATTCTAGCATGGCACTATTTAAAAATTGTGAGATTATGAGTTCAAAATTTTAGTTTATAAATTTCAAATGTTGTATCTAGATTATATACATTATTTAAGTTTTTTTAAAGTAAAATAACTTAAATAAATTAAAGGAATAAGATTGCACCAGGGTGCTATAGAGAAAACACACAATTAAACCAACCACTCAAGGTTCCAAAACAAGGAATTAGACTAACAAGAGGACAGACACTTCAAAGACAAGGAAAACAAATCTAAGGAGGGCAAGGGGTCTGTTAACAACCAAAACTAGTAAGATGGAGAATCACAAGTTCCGGTTGTCCTGAAGGTGCTAAGACATGTTGGTGACATCCAGCCTGTGTAGAAGGGCCTTTAAAATTCATGCTAAAGAGCCACAAATAAATTCTTTTGTCAATTTTGTAAAACCACTGAACATCTTGAGATTCTGTTTGCGCCAAAGACAACAGATGGTACAACAGAAAACACTTTGAAAAGTAAATAAATCTTGGATGTTACTAAAATGAAGAGCTGATGCTCATATAATGAATTCCGACCAATTGCAAGAGCCACTTTGCAAGGAGCAAAGACCTAGACCTTTGGTCTAGAGGGAGCAGGCAAACGAGCACTAAAAGAGGAGATGACATGTGGTTTTAGACTGCATAATTTACAATGGGGATCAAGATGTAAGTAACGAGTGAATCTATCCAACGTGTTAAGACAACTAAGGATGGCCAGCCACGTAATAACTGCATCTTTGAGAATGCATTTTGAAGACCAAATCAAGTAATGCCAACTGACCTCCTCTCCACGAGGAGCAAACAGACATAAGCATCTTTTGTTAGTAAACTTCCAGAGGTATGTGCATTCTATACAATGCAATGTTCACATCCAAAAATAGGAGGGGACATAAGGAGGTGTGCAGATAAATATGAAGATCCCCTAATTGTGGTGTGATTGATTATTAACAATGAGCATACTGAACTTGGCGCGAGGAGGGAAATGTTGCCTTAATTGTTAAGCCTTTAGGTGTAAGTATAAAAGGCCAACACGTAACCAGTTATAAAACAAAAAATCAGTGCCATGGTCATTCCTAATGACATGTTTTATAACAGTATGGACATGAGGTTAGAATTTGAAGAGTAATGTCATAGTCTATAATGATCAGTCCGGGCTTGGACTTGCTAAATGCTTTTACCATAGATAGTGAGCATGTACCCATGTCGACCATAAGCTTCCTAGATCAGTTAAGAGTCACCATGGCCGTTTAACAAGGGTAACCTTACTGGTGACAAGAGGAGACGGGACCTTAAGACCACCTTGCACTTTTGGCTTATAGACATTATGCTAGCTAACCTTAGTTACTGACTTAACTATAATTTCCCCTACCCATAAGTATCTACATAACATCCTATCAATGGCTTTATGGACTTTCAGAGGTAGGGCTAAATTATTCAGCCAGAATGAATGTATATTAGACAAAACAAAAACGACAAGTTGGATTTGCCCAGTATAAGAGATAGCCCTACTAGTCCAAGAATTTACCATGCACTTAATTTGTTCATGGAGCTTCGAGCACTTCCACAAGGAAGGTTTCTTGTAGATAATAGGGAGACCAAGATAGGTAAAAGGGAGAGGGCAGAGATGGATAAGTGTGAGGGAGCTTAAAGGTTAAGAAAGATCTCTGGCACTGACAGCCACAAATAAGCTACACTTATTGGGATTAATGTGCAAGATAGATAAGGACACAAAATTGCCAGAGCTTGCATAAAGGTAGATATAGATGGGACTTGGGCTCCACAAAACACTAAGACGTCATTAGTAAAAAAATAATTTATAAAGTTTGAGAGGTTCACATTTGGAGTGAAATTGAAAGGAAGGATTGATTCAGATTTTCAGATCAATCATGCCAGATAAGATCTCCATACACATAGTAAATAAGTAAGGGGACATGGGGTTTCTTTACTTTATACCTCTTTTACCTGGGAAGGCTTAAGTGGGCTCTCCATTGATCAAAATGATGTAAGATGCAGAATAAACACATTCCATCACCTAGGAAATAAAAATCTCATGAAACTTTATGGCAGTTTGAGAAAGCTCCAATTAACTTAATTATAAGCCTTATGAATGTCCAGTTAAAGGGAAAAATTCTTGGGATCACTTCATCTTAAGTAATCCTTAAACAACTCCTGGGAGATTAGAATGTTATCCCTAATACATCACTTTGTAATAAATGTAGCTTGTGAAGGATCAATGAACATCTACAAAATAAGCATGAGTCTAGTAGCAAGCACCTTGGACATAACTTTATAAATGAGATTACAACAAGCAATAAGTAGAAAGTCAGTAAAGGCAATATGATTAGGTAACTTAGAAACCAAGGTGATGTAGGTATGATTCAAAGATCTTAAGAGCTTGCGGGAAGAGAAAAACTTGAGGATCGCTTGATAAGTCAAATCACCAGTTAACTCCCAACTAACCATTAAGGCCATCAGAACCAGGGCCCTTATCAGGGTGAATGCTTTTAACTACATAATTTCCTCTATAGAGACAGGTTGGGACAATTCACGAGCCTAGTTAGTAGACAAACTTTTAGATATGTAGCTTTGAATGTCCATAATGGAGGGAGTGCATGACACCTTAGTACCCAAAAGCTATTAGAAGTGATGTTGGGCAGCAGTCTTGATCCTCAACGTCTTGAAGGTTTCTATTAAAAGTGGTAATGGACATAATTTTATTCCTATTATGACAAGAAAGTAAAGTCCTAATGAAAAACTTTATGCAACAGTCATTATCCTTCAGTTAAAGTGCATGTGATTTTTTTTTTGTAAAATAGAGTTCTACGTCTATAAGGTTGTTGGATATTCCTAAAAAACCACTTTTTCCTGACCCAATAGTTGAGGATTATGAGGATTTTCATAAAAGAGTGATTGTAGCAAAAATAATCAATCCATGTGGGGAGTAATATCTGCTTTCTAGGTAGTGAGATACTGTTGGCATAAAAATTTGAGTTCCATCTTGACCCTTTTCATTTTCTCTAAATACATATATTGAGATTAGCCAAAGACAGGGAGATCAAGTCCTCGCTTTACTGCCTTGATAAAACCCTCTACCTTAGCCAAGTAATTGATGAAATGAAATGTAATAGTTCACAGAGTCCACTACAATAGCGTAGTGATAAAAATGGGGGAGTGATTTGATACAAGGTGTTGTCCAAAATAGGCCTTGCTAGTGGGAAGAGCTTGCAATTAACGAGAGTTAACCAAGGCACAGTTCAGTTTCTTCTGGATAAGTTGATTATCATGCTGCTTGTTATATCAAGAGAATGATTAGTTCAGTTTCTTTTGGACGAGTCGATTATCATGTTGCTTATTAGACCAAGAGAATAACAGGCCTTCCCATTTAAGATTAGTTAACTCCTGTCGTGATAAATTCTCGAGTAAGTCCTTACAAAGTTTAGTGAGGCTAAATGTCCCTTTAGCCTCAGACTAATGTAAGGTAGCACTGAAGTCTCTAACAACCATCCAAGGCTTTTGAAGGCTTGACCCAATAATCGTAAGATTGTTCCACAGGTTTGAACGTAAGAAGGAGAGATTAGCTGTATAGACAAAAGTAATGCTAATCCTCATATGAGTAGGAATGAAGAATGCAAAAAGGTGAATGAACTGGTCAGAAGTAGAGTGGCTCTACACTTGAAGCACCTTTAGATTATAAGTGATAATGATCCTTCCATTAAACTGAAACTAGTGGTTGGTGATTATTCTCCACTTCTTGGCCACAAAAAAAAAAAAAAACAGAGGTAATAACAAGATTGTTCTTTCAACGTTATCTTTAACAGACCAACATGACAAGGTTTAACATATTTCAAAACATCTAAGACAACTTGCTGCTTTTGAGGACTATTAAGCCCTCGCACATTCTAAATGAAAAACAAATGAAAAACTTCATTGAGAAAGAGATAGGCCCTTGGCCTTATACTTCTTAATGGATTTCTCCTATAAACCTAGGATTCCCCATTAGATTAGTGATTAAAACCTATACCTTTGCTATCCACATAAGGGATACGCTTAAAGGAAGGTTGAGAAGAATTGGCGAGGGAGTTAACTGCATTGGAATCATCCAGACAAAAAGTGGGAGAAAGAGGAATCTCTAAAGTCTGAGAGTCCCCTGTAGGGGGTTATTCCTCCAACTGATAACCTGTATTGTCTTAGATAGAATCATCCCCTCAAGACGTACCGCTAGCCCTGAGTAGATTGAAACAATTAGTACTAGACACACTAATAGGGAAGGGATAGGCAAATATGCAGCTTCTAAGCTTGGATAGAGCTTTATTTGGGTTGAATCTAGCATTATAAGCTTTAAAGGGGTCTCTTAAATCACTTTCCCATTATAGGGAGCACCTTTAGAGTGTTAAGAAGGGTAACAACAGGCTGTTGAATGTCAGACTATGACTCCAACTGTCTAGGGGAAGGCGCGCTTACCATCCCTATGGGATACAGACTCTACTTATTATATGCCCACAAGATCTTCATAAAGGTCAGTACTAAATGTCCTTTTAGTACTGTGCCAAACCTGTTTACTATTCTTTAGAGGCGGTTGCCAACTATAAAAAACTAAGGGGCCGTTTGGTAGCACTTCTGTTTTTTCATTTTTATTTCTTATTTTTGTGTTTATGTTTTTCTTATAAAGAAAAACGTAAACATGTTTGGTTGATATTTATAATAAAAAAAATAAAAAACAAAAACGTGTTTGGTTGAGATTCATTAAAAAAAAAATTTAATAATGATAGTCCAATATGAAATAAATTTAAATTATTTGACCAAAAAACTTTTATACACCTTAAAAATATATTATTAGTTAATAGATTGTATTCATTATTCAATATAAAAAAATCTGTTTATAAAATCTATTTTCAAAATGCAGAAAAATATTATTTTATTGTTTCTCTATTTCTGTTTATATTTCTCTAATTTTAAAAACAGAAAACATAAATAGAATATAGGCAAACACATTTTTTTTCCTTTGTTTCTTTGTTTTTTTAAAAATAAAAATAGAAAACATAAAACATAAATACAAACAAATAGGCTATAAGAATTCAATTAGTGTTTTTCCTTCCCCCAATTGAAGGATAGGAAAGGAGATCGAAAGGAATTGATAAAGGGCAATCTCAACATAAACCCTCACATAATTGACTTTTTTTTATGCTAGCAATGTGTTTACCTAAGCATAATAGCTTACCGATAATGTCAACCAAATGGCTCATCCCTTTGGTAGTCTAGAATTCAAGTAGAGCTTGACAAAAGTTGATATAAAGAGGAATATTCTTTTATTAAATCTAATCAAACTTCAAGCTAGGCCGCCCTTGCTGAAGGAAAAATAGTTAAGATTGGAAGTGCTAAGGACCCTCTTATAACAACTGTCGAATCGCTTCAACATTGGATAACTTAAGGAGGAATAAGTCCTGATCGTTGAGAAGGACTTGAGAAAAGCCATAGCTAGATCATTTGGCAAACACCTCTTAGAGAAAAGAGGATAAGCTGGCCATTTATCCAAAAAGAAAGCCTCAAAGTGATAATTCTATCTTTTGGCACTTGCTTCCAAAACTTCAAAAGGTGGAGCAACCATAAGCCAGTCATTGATACTAGAGGGCAAATAAATTCAAGAGAACTGTAGGCATCAGAATCCCTAGCCACCTGTTGATAGGACTGCTTAAGAGGAAGGTCAGGAGAATGACCAGTAGAAGTAACACCACCAACGTGTTTTGGCCCCTTCGTCTAGGCAAGACCTACTTTAGCAGGGAGCTGCAACTTAGAAGCAAAAGAAGTGACTAAGACTAGGAGGAATCAAGACTGTGGAGGGGGAGGCGCTCTGACGACATTGATCCACAGAAGTTAAAAGCAGAAGAAATGGGGAAGGGGCAAAAATAAAAACCTAGGTTTGGGACCAAGGGGGAAGAGGCAATGAATGAGGGTAGCAAAAGAGGGGCGAAAGCAAAATGAAAACTATAGTAGGCAGGGAAGGCAAGAACAAAGAAAGCAAGGGCCACGAATTACTAGGTTACGGCTACTAAGAAGGCCATCGAACAAGGGGCGAGAAAGGAGGGGAGGGGACCATCATGATTTTTTCATATAACTATAATTTTTACAAGCGGCGACTAGGGAGCCACAGATAGGTCCATAAGGAATCCACCTATTCTTAAAATTTAAAATATAGTGAGACCTAACTTTTTTAACCTTTCATATATTTAGAAAATTATTAAAAAATATTTTAAATTTATAAAAATATCCTTCATATATTTAAGAAATTACCAAAAACTCAAAATTTTTTTACTGTTTGAGAATATTGTTCTAAACTAATGTTTATTCTAAATTAATTAATATTTATATTAATATTGTATTATTAAAATTCTTATAATCATTTTGAAATTTTAAATTAAATTAAATTAAATTAAATATAAATTACGACTATATTTTATCATATATATTATTGTAAAAAATATATTCTTTTTTACGACAACTACATAAATTATTTTTATTATATAAATAATTTACTAATATATTTATATTTTATCTAATTAGTTAGAATTTTAAAATGCAAACTTATGGACTGAATTGGAGCTTAAACTTTTTATAATAAATCAAATATAAACTTATTATACAGTTGTTATTCTCAGTTATTTGAGATTTATATAATTATATTATTTAAATCTTATCATAATGGTAATATTCTTCATTTACTTATCTAAT
>JAOXYD010000002.1:1539293-1561616 GCA_028565735.1 Pinacopodium congolense
TAAGAAGAAGCATTGAAATCAATATTATAAAGTGTTTGAGCAATCTTGAGTATATTGTGAGTTTTGGTATAGTATTTTGTATGAGTATAGTATCTTGTGAGTATTTATATTCCATTTTCATATACAAGTGTACAGTGAGCCTTCATACACCTTGGTGAGTCAAGATTGACAAATTTTATAAGGTGTTTGTGTGAGAAGGGTGTTTGTATTGTGAGTGTATTTATATGAGGGTTATTCTTTTGGCATAAAAGAAGAGTGTTGTGATATTATCCTTTAACCCTAAAAAAGGGAGTGATAGGTTATTAATTAACATTAAAAGGAAGAGTGAAAGGTTATCCTTAAACCTTGAAAAAGGATTGTATTTCTAACATTGTATTTTTTTACAATAGTGCAAAAATATTAATAAGTGGTGTTAAGGACTAGATGTAGGGGTAAGTGGACCGCTTCGAACTAAGATAAATCGTTTGTGTCCTTCTTCCCTTTCTCTTTACATTTACCCATTTATATAATTGTTTAAATTAGTGAATTAAATTATTATTTAGCTTCCGCATTTATAATAAATTGTTTAAGTAAGATTAAGTTTTAACTTAGAAGAAATTTTAACACCTAATTCACTACCTTTTAGGTGCCATATAGGGCTAATAAAAACAATCTTTCTGATCTTGATGTGCTTATAGGCATGAATGTGTACTATGATATAATAAAATTGTAGATTTTACCAAAAGGGGTTTGATATATGTAATTTTTTGTACGTATATAGACATTAAAAACATATTTGAATTAAAAGATGTTTCTTCTGAATATGAAGCTATCAGAGATTGACTTTTACACTACTATCTGAAAAGTTATGATCAATTCCAACATCCTCGTCTATTATGGGAGAATTCAGAATTCTTTGTATACTCACCATTTAAGAAAAATGATAAGGAATCACTCGACAAAGGCAATCCATTCAGAAATAATTTTGGAAGACTTAAAAATGACATACAAAGAAAGCATTATTCTTCTAAAGCAAGGGTTAATTGAACTTTAAAAAGTCAAATCGGGTATGTCAAGCGTTCTATATAAAAAAAAAAGAGTAGAAAAGAACAGAGGAAAAAGAGGCTAGTCATTAATTACAAACCTTTGAATAATTTTCTTTAAAATGACAAGTTTCCTCTGCTAAAATAAATATTCAGGTATTGTTCCTGAAGGAGGCCAAAATATTTTTAAAGTTTGATTTAAAGACGGGTTTCTAACAATTGACTGTTGACCTAGTAGATTATTATAAGACAACATTTTGCATTCCCAGTACCTAGTATTAATGGACAATAATGTCATATGAGTTTAAAGTTGTCCCATATTGTTTCAAAGGGCCATGACAAATATCTATGAGTGTATCCTATCAAACGTCTTAATTTATATTGATGATATATTGCTATACTTTTAGACCTAATTACACCATCAAATCCTCTTTAAAACAATTTTTAGAGCTCACGAAGAAGCATGGAATAATGATCTTAGCTAGTAAAAGCCAAATTTAATCATCCCAGATAAATTTTTTAGGGATGAAGTTTCATGATAATTTCTATTAGTCCAGCCTATATATAGTTGACGAATTATTATATTTCCCAAACGAGAACTTACTGTTAAAAAATTAAATAGTTTTTAGGAATTATTAATTATATTAAGAATTTATCCCTTGTGTCACCTATCATACTACCTAACTGTTCAAGCTACTAAAGAAAAATTTACCACCATGGGTCTTATTCAAACTAAGGCAGTAAAGTAATTAAAAAAGATTGGTCATCATTCACCTTCACTTTAGATATCTGACAAAGGAAAATGAATCTTGTAGATGGATGCTACTGAGGATTTCTAAGTAAAAATACTAATTGAGAAAATATAGGACACAATATTTAATTGTGGCTACACTATTGGCCAATTCAAAGACTTAAAAAAACACTACTATGTAATCTATAAAGAGATTTTAGTAGTAAAATGAGGTATAAAAAAGTTTAACTTTCACTTTAGCCTATACCATTTTACAGGAGAAATGAACAATAAGTCTTTCTAAAAAATATTGGATACTAGCAAAAATATTTTGCTAAATAGTTAATTATTTGCATATCAAAGGCCATCAAAGTACCTTAGCCAATTTCCTTTCTGGCCCGCAAAAGTATATCAATCTCATTACCTCTTTAAAACCAATCCTTCTTCTCCTTTTAATGGCTAATCTACCTATTATTGTTAAAATCCAGAGGTTATTTCCTCCTTTTGGAAGAACTTTTGTAACAATTGGTGAAATTGAAATTTTAGCTAAAATGAGCCTTTTCCACTATCTTCACCTCTTCCTATAAAAAAATAGAAATACATTGTTATCTAACCTTCTTTAATCTTCAAACACCTTATCATACAATATTCTTCATTAATGGTCCTATAGTAGATGAGGTCATGTGGTGCTTATAGGCATTATTAGCCATGTATGCTTGTGCTATCGCTATACCACCCATTAAGATTAATCAATACTTGAGCGATAAAGACCATGAGAATTCAAATATAAAGACCTTCATTGAGTGGCATCAGCCACTTATAAAATAGAAAGCAAACCTCTTAAAAGTCATAGAATAGTACAAACTCTAAGATGTACCTCTAGAAAAGTAAAATACTCAGTGTTTCTTTGTTCATTATCGTCCATACAGTGAATTGAAGAGGAAGAGGAAGTGTTTATATAAAATTGTGGCTGCGTGTGAAAGTGATATAATATTCAAGTGGAATAGATTTAGAGTCGACAGGGACAATGAATATTGTATTGAAAATCAAGTCCAAAGCTTCAAGATTGTTTGAATTATAGCAAATTTTATATTATGGCACAATATTCATATTTTTATTCTTATTATCACTATTATTCTAATGTAATCCTTATCTTGACTTTTGTATCTTTCATTTTATACAATTTAAACATTGTTTTAAAAGATAATTTAGTGAATGTTTTCTTCTGTTATATAAGGATAACGGAGATTAGATGAGTAACTTCGAATATAATCTTATTTATCATATTTTTAATAATATAATGTAATTCTTTTTTAATAAAAAATGATAATATTAAATTAAGAATACATGGTAAAAAATTACATAAACAATTTAAAGAAGCATCCAGAACCATAAGGCTAGAACAAAAATAAAGAGGTGCGTAAGTGTTTGCTTAAGAAAACACTAGTGCATAGTAAGCTCATCATTTGATAAAATTGAGCCTTAATTTTTATCTATCCAATTGGCAAGCGCTTTCGACAACCTTGATCATGCAGATGGATCAAGGTAGAGAAAAATGATAATTAGGTTTACCAGGTACGATTCCTCAACTTTTAGCTTCTCGGATCTTGTAGACATTGTAGCTTGAGTTCTTATCACCGATATCTTGTATCGTACTTCCTGCAATTCTTGGTATGATCGATTTGAAATAGTAATAAAGTTTTATAATTATCTCAGCTTCTGCTCAACAAAATTCTAGCTAACTCTTTATTAGAATGTGAAGTCCAAGCTACGGGATCATGCGAGAGTTAGCGAGTCTTGGTTAATACTTGGCACTTGAGTTGGCGTGAAAAAGACGTGTTAACGAGGAAATAAGGTGAAGTCTTGCGAGTAGGAAAGTAAAACCTGAGAAACTTTTGGACTAGGCAAGGGATGCGGGAAGTATTGGCGAAGATCTCAAGAGTAGGTGAAATTCAATACGCGTTGGCAGGCGTAGGCGTGCATTAGTGGAAATCTTCAATGAGACAAAAGATTCAAAGGTGAGGTCACATATAGTTAGCAAGCTAAGTCATGTGAGATCTGAGGATGCGCAAAGGCATGCAAAACCCTGCGAGAGCGCGTGATGATGTGCAAAGGCATGTGAGGGCTAGAGTACATGTAGACACTTGACTTCGAAAGCAGGTCGA
This sequence comes from Pinacopodium congolense, assembly GCA_028565735.1. Taxonomy (NCBI): domain Eukaryota; kingdom Viridiplantae; phylum Streptophyta; class Magnoliopsida; order Malpighiales; family Erythroxylaceae; genus Pinacopodium; species Pinacopodium congolense. Next base: position 1,543,211 of record JAOXYD010000002.1, read on the forward strand.
AGATATGTAAAATCTGCGAAGTTTTATAATAACTCAGATTATGACTTATACTTAGTCATGAAACAACAAGACTGCACCATTAGTGAGCTTGATTATGGAAGATGAACTTGTCCATAGACGTGCATTGATGATCCTATGCGCATATAGGTTTTAGTGATTTGGAAAATAGTTTAGCTACGACGTGACAATTGTGAATAATGTGGCACTTAATGATATGACGAGATCAACTTAAAAATCATGTAAAATAACATCAAATATGAGAGTTAGAGATCATGTGGGATTGAAATTCTGAAGATCGTGAAAAACTCTGAGGATATAGATGATCTTTTCTAGATTGCATACAATCTTTATCTTATTAGATAATGATGTAATCTAGCCAATTAGAAGAGTTCAATGAGAAAGGGAATGTTTTCCTATTAGTTCGAGTGATGTTTTCTTAGCTGTTAATATATACTAGAATATCAAAGTTCTAACTATCTTGTACTTGTTTTCTTAACAATGAGCTTGTAAATAGCTCATTAGAGTTAAAGCTCTTCATTCGATTCACTCAGAATTCGATCATTCAATCATTTTCAAAAGGAAAGATAATTTAAAGAGTTGAGAGCTTTTGGGGAAGTTCTTTTATAAGGGCTTCGAACAAAGAATTCTTATAAAATGCTTTGAAAAGGAGATACTTGATCCTTTTGTTGACATTTTGTAATAGTTAATGAAAGGTTAATTTCGGTCATATTATATCTCGTTGTTTTGTTTACTTTTATTATACACTTATGTGATTATTAGTGTGTGAGTGAAATATTTAAATACGAGGGTGCGCATGAGGTACTCAAAGGCTAATGAAATTGTTTGGTGACATTTACATGAAAAAGCTAAGTCTTATTTAAGCGGACCTAAATGAAATTGTCATGCAAAGGAATGCGTGATTCATAGTAAAGTTTGACGACCAAATGAACTTTTGTAACAACCAAATGAACTTTTGTAACACTTTCCATAATGGCTAGTCTTTGGATTAAATCTACTCATTTTACTTACCTAGATTTACTAAGTGCTACCAAGCGATTATTTGCTACTAAATGCATATAATTAATTAAGCAAGTTCACAAACAAACAAATCAACTATTAAAGTAATCATGTGTTTTATCTTATTTTGGAAAGTTGCACTTAATTAAATCGATGCTAAACTCCATGAATATCTACTTGTCTTCACATTTTTTTTGTTAGCTAAAGGAAATATGAAATCTTTTTTAATTTAACTATAAACTTAAATAAGTTGGATTAAGGATTACAAAATTGATTTGCAAACATCTTTTTGAATATCAAAGTATTTTTTTAATAACTAGTATCAATGGATCAAATTAATTAAATTTTAGAAAAAAAAAATTAAGTTTGGTAAGAAAGAATCATGTGATTTTATTTTTTTGAATAATGAATATTTACATAATATTAAATGTATATAAGATAAGATGAAGGTAAGTAACAGATTAAAATTGGACAACTCTTAGATATTTAAATTCTCTTTAAAGCATAAATCTAATTGTATTAAAATTATTTTACAGATAATTAACAAAAAAACATTTCAAAGTTTTAATATCATAAAAATTAAAATAATAAAATCTTCTTTAAATAAATAAAAGAATAGCATTTACTTTAAAAATTATAATGGACGTGACACTGTAGCTTGGGTTAATGATGTTCGTCTTAAAAGCGTCTTAAAAGCCCAGTGGGCCTCTTTAGTTCTTTGATCGTGTGGGTACAAAGGATGACTTGTTATAAGAATGTGCTTTAATCAATTTTGTGGGTACAAAGGATGACTTTGTTCTTAATGGATCCAACCATCAATGCTTCTAATCCTTTTTTTCGCTTTGAAGACTCCTGGCATTCATATGCCCATGTTTCATTTATAGAAAGATCAAAGAAATCGATTCTAAGGTAATTAAACTAAAGGAAGTACATGTGTAAACTAACATGGGGCTACATTATAAGTTTCTGGGTTAGATTATAAGAGAGTCAGAAAAAATTTAGCTAGGTAGGAGCAGCTACAGAGCCTCCTTTATAAGTTTCTGGGTTAAAGCTATGGGAAGCCCCATCACACTATCAGTTGTTCCAACCTGTACCAACATCACAGACAAAAAATTATTTACTTCAACCCATGGAGTAGAAGGATTCATGCACAAGTGATAGTCATTGGCAGCTTCCAACTAGTGGCAATCAAATAGGCAGAGAGGTTAAGGTTCCATTAAGACCCAGTTTGAGATTTTGTTCCAAAGAAGCACGAAACCGTCTTTTTATTGAACCAGTTTGTGCCGGCAAATGACATGTTTAAGAATTTTCCTACGTTACATGTATTCAGTCTGTTCCTGCCCTCAGTTTTAGATTGTTTCTTCTGTGTTCTTATTATGCTATGCCAGGTTATATGGTTTAACAAAGATCAGAAAACTAACCACTTCTTTAACATATGGTAATATCAGAGGATGCTCTATTATAAGCCCTCCAGCAGCTCTGAGCATGATTCCCTCCGCGACCTGAATGAATGGGAAAGAGCATTAAAACACACTGTTCTTTGAACGACATGAAAATAATTCTTGTAGTGAAATGTTATCCTACCAGCTTCTCAATAACTTCATCTGGTATCTCATGAAAATAGATCTGCAAGCATTATAATTCAACTGTTAATGTCAGAAATTCCATTTCATCAAAAATTGATAGCAAGAAGCTTTATTCTCATTTATTTGTGATGTTCATCCATTAGGATTACACTGAAAGGATGCTTTTTTTTTACGTCATTAACAACCAAAAAAGATAAATCACATAAGGTTTTTTTTATTTATTTGTGTGTGTGTGTGTGTGTAAAGATGTAAGGCTAAGCTTGGAGTGTCGAAAATCTGCCTACGAGACTGCATCCTCTGCTTAAAAATATTTGCTGACTAACAACAGAAAATACCTCCACTCTGTCCCATCCTCCTTTTCGCAAACCAGTTCTTAAGTTTGTAACAAGAACTGACCCCACAGTTGCAGCATGGCCTCCAGAATAATCTGAACTCCACATTCATAGAAAAATCATGCAGTGAAACAATAAATCAAGAGGAGCAAGAATGTAAGAATCTAGACCAAACCTTTCATGAATTGGCGTGCTTCTTCCCCACTTGATGGCTTTTCCCTGATTGCACCCCCATAGACCACCACCTTTATAGTGTTAAATGACAGTAAGAAATTACACTAAAAGATGCATCCTTACAGAAATGTTGAATTTTAATGTACAAATTATGAACTATTAATGCATGCCTTTATCACCCAAGCCATTTATGTCCGAGGATACTAACTGAAAGCCCTGATATCTGGGTACTAAACATCATTTCAACCAACCGATGCTCTCTTATGCTCTAAAGACTATGTATGACAACAAGAAAACTGTCTTTTACATGCCCTTAATAAGTAAAACCTCAGCCATTATGAGTCTATCATCCAAACTCTTTTCCTATACAGCCAGTCAATGGAAAACATCCATAAACAAAAGGTTCATAAGTAAAAAGCAAATGGTAAGCTTAACTACTTAATGGTTAGTAACTAAACCGCTAGAGGTTTTTTTTAAAATGGTTTCCACTCGTTCAGATAAGGACCAAGTAGCGCAACCTCTCAGAAACATTCACCTTATTCTAATCATTTAAAACTACATCAGCAAATTCTGTTGCATAGACTTTTATTGTAGTTGAGAATGAAGGACCTGAAATGATTTTAAGGTATGGAAAAAAGTGGAACTTTTCTCTAGACGATATAACATGCACTGCAAAACCTACATAAGTGAATTAGGAGCATAGGAACAAATCAGGAAATGAATGATACTTGATCAGAAGTAATTAGTAGCGTTGGCTCAGCATCCCTCATATACTCGCTTAAAGGAAGCCTCTGCAAGATGGCATCAGCCTGGAAAGAAGTTTTCACCAGCTAAGGTAAGCACTAACTGAATCAAAGTTCAATTCCAACACCAAAAGCCAATATATTAAGGCAATGGCAGCAAAGGGAAAAAAAAATGACAACATCGCAAGTTCCTAGTAAGAACAGAAGTAACGTAACAATAATTTTAGCAATAACATTAACCACAAAGAACATAGCTGCAGCTCAGGAAGTATCAAAATTTGAAGAATTTCCGAGTTTCTTGACACAGCCCTCCTGGGATGAAAAAAAATGCCTCCATCTAAACTTACTTCAAAAGATGTAACCATTACTTTCAAGGCAAAGTTTCGTGCGTCCTCTTTATCCGTCTCAGTAGAAATCTAATCTAACAGCAGCTTAACAGCTGAACCCTCCTATTCCAGAGGCCTCTACACTGCACTTACATCACAAAGTTAGATCCCACGACTAGTAAGATCCAACTTGCATAGGTGAATCATAACAGTGTCTCCTAGCAGAATACAAAAGCATCCTCGGACCATAAATGGCATTGGTAACAAATGATTCAGTCTCCATGAACCCAGTATTTAATTAGGAATCATCACTGACAATGAGAAAAAGAAAAGAAAAACAACACATACGGTGTCAGCTGCAATCAAAATAGTAGGTTCATCATCCTTCCCTTGATTATCAAAACTTTGTAATCTTGCTATGATTGCATCTGCCTGAGAAGACGCAACTCACATTCAGCTAATAAATAAGAGACTTATAACTGCCAGTCCAACTTAAGCAAGCTATGAAAAACCAATATACTTAAGAACATCTGAAATGGTAACCCAAAGTCCTTTTATGTATGCGAGATACTTTGTTCCATCAATACTGTTCCTAACTACATAGTAAATACTCAACACAAAAGACTACAAGATGTTAGCCAACTAAGCCAAAAGAAACCAAAAGATAATCAACACAGGAAAATTCAATTCCTTAGAAACTAAACAAACCATCATCTCACCTTAGCCTCAGCAATAGCCATTACCAACTCTTCAGGCTTCTCCTTGCGAATACTTTTCTCATCGATATCTGCAGTCTAATCATCAACAACCCTAATCAACCATTTTACAGATTCCAACACGATTTTCGAAACTACTCTTAGCTAAATGATTGAAAAAACAAAAAAAGAAAAATAAATAAACAATTTTTACCATGACAGTGAACTCGTATCCCATGTCAGATAAGATTTTTCTCCTAGCAGCCGAAGACGAACCCAATATTACCTGCTCATAATTACCACTTAATTTAGTCTCAGAAAAAGAAATGGTGAAAGGAAATGACCAAAGAAAGAAAAAAGAAGAACCCATAACTCGATTTTACCTACCTTGTAGGAAGAAGAAATAGTGGCAGATTGTTCCATGTTGTCTCCGAGGATGTTGGAGTTGGAGCATTCGACCCAGTAAACACCAGACAGAGGACATGAAACTGAAAGAGTTGCTTAAAAAGTTGCCTGTCAAGCCCTAATTAGTCTTTTCGCCCTTAGTGGGCTTAATGGGCTCAAGTGGCCCAAATTTGGACCTAGTTAATTTCAAGACCAAATCTTAAGCCCCATTTGTCATCACTTTTTCTAGTTTTTTACTTTTTAAATACAGAACTTCAATTTATAAATATTGGTTATAAATTTATAATAAATAAATAAATAATTATAAATAAAATATATAGTTTATTTATATTTTAGTATCATTTTCTCATCTCCTTTCCTTCCACTTTCTCGCATCTTTTATCAAAGAAAATGAGTTTTTATTTTTAACAAAAAATAGAAATTAAAAATTATAATAAAAATAGAAGTGATATCAAATGACCTTTAATAACAGAATAAACAAAATATAACTTTACACATCAAAAGTGATTAAAAAAATTTAATTAAGGTTTTTAAAATGTTTTTATTTATTCTTGATTGCCTTTTTTATTTTAATTAATGAAAACAATTCATTAATCTCATTTTTTAATAATTTAAAAGAACAATTCGTTAAATTTTTTATTAACCTATTTATCAAAAAATTTGTTATTAACCAAGATCATCATCTTAATGCTTGAATTTAGACCAAAAAGTCTACTCATTAGTGAATTAGTAACGTGTCAATAAAAGAAAATTTATTTTATACAAGAAGGTCCAAACGGAAATAATTTAATATTTGATCAAATGGCCCTTATAATTTGGGAAGTTAATCTTCTTTTTATAAGTGTTCTTCTTATGTAATTAAAAAGTTCAGCTTATTCCCTTAAATCTTTAATTATTAAGTTCATATACCAATCATAATGCATTTTAAGATTTTAGTAACTTCACAAAAATTCACAAGTCTCAAAAAGATAATCAAGTTAGAGTTGAGCTTCAATCTCATGAATATCTAATTCGAATTTTATTCGAAATGTATATAATTATTTTTAATTGATTATTTTTTTTCTCTATATTTTTAATGAATTAATTTGGATTTATTCGTATTAAATTTATAATAAATTCAAGTGATAAAAAGTCTAAATTTAACCTTATAAACCATTAAAACTTTTTAAATATGTTTTCGTCATTTTTTTCTTTTGAAGTCTAGTTCGTACCCATTGTCATTTTCAAATACCACATCCACAAATAGCATTTGAGGAACTAGACTTTGACGTAGAAAATAATTGCATGATAATGCATGAGTGACAAATAGTGAATATCATGGTTTCAATTCATTCCTAAATTAATGAAATATTGTAAAATGAACCTTTTCTTATAACGAGAAAATCTACTATATATATGTGTATTCTAATACAAATACATATATTTTCGTAAAAAAGAACTGCAGGAGGAGAATATGAATATGGAATGTCACGAGCAGAGCACAATATGAGCTGTTTCTCACAATCACGACTTTTTTCTTGCTGTCGCCCTCATCTCATCTATTTCAGCTATTAATCATCTCTTCATCTCTTTACTGTCCTTTTTTTGTTTTTCTAAGTGCAGTTGTCATTACCCATCTCTCAAGTCAAATTACAAAATGATTCTGTTCTTAGAACTCTCTTAATCTTATCTTTATTGTCTCATAAAGAGCCTCTTCTCATCTAATCATCTCCATTTCCCTTTAAACAAAGTTACTCAAATTGTTCCCAAGTTAAGCGACCACGCCATGCTAGAACAGGGACTTGGCGTCTCAACTTAATTATATATATATTCAGCTAAACAAAGGTTAGGCCATGGCGGTAAGCTACACAGTATCACTTGTTTAAGTAATTTGCAGACCCAGCAAACAAAACAGACGTTAGTAATCCGTAGTAAGATTCCATCATCAAATCATTACACCAGGGGTAGCAAGATGATTATATGATTTAATGATAGAAACTATAAAGTTTTATAAATGGCTATATATGTTTTTTGGTTCTGGAGAAGTTGAAACACTGGAAAATTACTTAGTACGACATGTTTCGATTGAAGAGGAAAAGGGGTCTTCATTACTGCTACGAGGATTGCAGATCATGCTTCACTGGAGTTTAAGGCTCTTTAAACTGCATGAACAATGAAGGGTTTTCTTTCTTTCTTTTTTTTTAAAGCATCCATTAGTAAGAGCTAACCAAGAACTTGATAAAATTTTACCTTTGTTCTTCGTCCATGCATGAGTTGTAGTTCTTGCTTGCCTTCTTGTAGTTGGGTAGGGGAATATGGCCAGCCTCGATTTGTTTCACATCTTCCACGAGCATCTCGTAATGCCTCTTCACTTCATCCACAGACTTGCCTCCGACGGCTCGGGCCAGTTTGTGGAAGCGGTCTGGAGTGTCCTCGGCATAAATGGCTAGAGCATTCTCGAAGAGCTTGTTTTGTTTGGGGGTCCAAGTGGAGCTTGAAGCCATAGCAGAACGTTAATTATGGAGAGAGAATTAAAGTATGATATAAACAGTATACAGAAGGAGGGAAGGAAGAAACAGAAGATGGTATGCAACTAGAGCTTGCCATTAATGGCCTTTTTATAGAGGTAGCTAAGTAGGGTTTTGTGGTTGGTGGATGAGAAAAAGAGCAGAGAGACATAAAGGGAAGATGGTGTGGGTCGGTCGGTGCTCGGTGGGCGTGTGCTGTTATTGCTGAGGAAAATGAACTGTTACTTTCTTTGCAAAGCAAAACAGTGGTCTTGCGTAAAAACGTACATTGTTTTTTACTAAGCTCCAGGTAATTTACAGGTTGAGTTAGGCTTATGATGGAAATTCACAGGTGAATATCCGAATTCTGGAAAGGGACAGTAGAAAGTTGAGGATTTGAAATATAACATCTTTGAATTATATATAAATATTTACTTAAATTCTTATTTTTCGGACTTCTTTGAAAGTATTCATCTTAATTATGTGATGAAAGGAAAGATCATTGGCTAATGAATGAAGATGTTTTTGGACAGCCTCCAATGCCAATGAAGATCACGTTTTTGCATCCCCAATGTCAATGTATGAAGACCAATTTTTACAGCTCACAATCAAGTTGATTCCAAGCCAAAGATGATGACAGTTTGGACAGATCCTTTGTCAAGGATGATGAGCACGTTATGGATAGCTCATAATCCTTTTTTTCTGCCTCCCACTAACACTAATGGAGAGCTTTATGAGTCATCTATCAAGAGAGGATTCCCCCTCCAGCCATGCTCCTTGTTTCCACCCTTTAGCAAAGCTCCATTCCTCACACATGCAGCTGTACAATTCTTTATCCCACCTAGCAGCAAATGTCGACTCTTCCTCCCTTTTATGCCCATTTTCATGTCATATTAGGCTGTTATTTTGGACAAAGCAAGGCCATCTTCCATGTGTATTTGTGCTGTCATTTTAGAGAATGAGAAACTTCCCATTTGATACCAAATTTGCTCCCATGTATTAAACATCTTCATGTCATCTTAGGTTGTTATTTTGGACAGCTTTGTATCTTCTTATGTTGTGCATTTTGGGTAACTCTTTTGGATGAATTTTAGACAGCCCCTTGCCATAACATAAGCTCTAAATGTGATGCCAAATAAAGCTTATTGCCATGTCAAATAAAGATGTATTTGGACAACCTTTCTTTACCTCTAAATGTACTAGCCAAAACTCTCTTTCTAGCTTTAAACTTTGGTTCTTGAATAAATATTTTGACTTCTCGTAATATGTGTTTTGCATTGGATTTTCTAACTTGATTTTGTGGATGAATATCCTCTCCTCTAAGCCAATTTATTGCCTATATAAAGCTCTCATGAAAAGCATATGTTTTAAACCAAATTTTATATTCCATCATCCAATCTACATAGAAAATCAATATGAACACAAAATGAGCAATTTGACATAAAAATAAGAATGAATTTCAAATGAAATAACATATAAAAATAATATAAAATTCATTCCTATCAATAATGGATAATGGATCAATAAATTTTGGAAGCATGTTGATTTTTCTACAGAAATAGAGGTCGAGCATTCTCCTTAAAGACTTGAAATCCAGATATCTGTGCATTTAGATCAATATTCATATAATTCCCCAAGAGTATTAGACGACAACTAGGTTAAGCTACCTTACTAGCTATGTAGGGAAACTTATGGGTATGGATGAAACCATGGCATCTATGAAGTGAGCCAATTATGCAACTTTATGTAGTAAGTAATAGAGAAAGAGACTTGTTTGATTCAATTCCACTAATGAGATTGAATGAGATAGATGAGCTTTTCATGGATAAGGTGTCTATCTCTTACCATTGGATACCATCAATCCATAAAAGGAGTAAAATTTGGAAGAATATCGGGAGGTGATTTGTGACAGGAGAGTACCTAGATTTAGTGTATGTTGAGAAGGAATCTCAGGGTCATAAAGGAGATTGCATTAAAACTTTTCAATACAATTAATGTGTCTATTGCGAACTACCAAATAATAAAATACCTAACTAATTTAACTAACTATGTAGTAGGGGAAGTAAGGGTCGATTCTACAAGGAATTGATAGTGTTTTTCAGTTGTTCCTGATGTTGCAAAAAAGAAAACAAATAAAAGAAAACCCCCGGATACGTAGGAATTAAATAAACATAAAGACAATTAATAAAATTAAAGCGAAAAAAACAAGAAAGAAAATAACAAAGATGAAAATCTGAGCAGAAGATATTATCCGAATTCATGAACTATAATTGATTATTGATCATACAGATTGTATTATGCCTAAGATAATAGTCTATAGACGCAAACAAGCTCTTGCGTCCCAAGTCCCTTCATTTTTAGATAAGCCTTATATGATAGAAAACTTACCCCTAATCACGTTAGTGGTGCAACAATATTAAGAACTAAGGAATGACTAACTAAGGCCATAATCTCACAAGCTTGGAACATGTAGCCTTAGGAATTGGAATCTTAAACTAGTTGATTAAGTTAACTTAAAAAATCAATTAACCTATTGCTACTTATGGATTTCATTAATGACAATTATGGATTAAAAGATAAATCTTAGTAATTGAACTAGAAATTACACTTAAGATAGCCAATCCTATCAATTAATTCCTAATTCATGGCATTAATTTTGAATTCCAATTCAATCCTAATATAAATCATAATGCCCATTGAAGATCCAATTAATTCTTACAATTATTATCCATGAATACATAAAATATCTTCAAACCTATAAGAAAACTAACCTACCATAATGAAAAAAATCCTAAACATAATATGAAATTAAAGGAAATAGAAAATAAATGCAAAAATCATAAAGCAAATAATAGGAACAAGGTTAGAAAAATAAATAAACAACGTTATATTAATAAAAACCAAGCATTCCACACATATTTAACAAAACTCAAATAAAATAATAATATAAATTAAACAAAAATATAAAGATAGCAATAGACACAAAAAGAAAACCAAGATTTAACACCCAAAATAGTTAATCTAAGGTCTAAACATGAAAAGAGATGAGAAAAAAACAACAAAAAACACTAAAACCTAAAGAAAATATAAGGAAAATGAAAGACTGCCTAAAAGGGAGCCAAAAGTGACGAATTTGCTCTATCTTTTCCCTTTTATAAGTCCTATATAGGGTTTACGTCATTTCAGGAGCAACTTGGTAAAGGTTGCCCCTGAAAATCACAAAAATGACATTGTCTTATAAATTTCATTTAAATCCTAGAAATTGACAACTTCTACCCCTCTTTACCTTTTCTAATATAACTTCTTCCATAGACCTCTAATAGCCGTGAAATTTGGTATGTAGATTCTTTATATGATTATCTTACAGTCCATAAAATATTATAATGATATGAGGTCTAAAATTATATCTAATGTATCACCAAATCACCTGTATGAAATCTAGTGTTTAATTGAGCTCGTCCTGCTATTTTCTTTATGCAATCTTCATGGCTTGTCATATGGCCTTGAAATTTGGTGTGAGACTTCATAATATGATGCTTTAAGTCTAAAATTTATTCCACATCTCTTCTAATTTCAATTTTGCTCCAATTCTACTCAAAACTTGATCCTTTCAACTTGTATTTATGTTTTAAGGTCAAATATGCATGTAAACTAAAAAAGAACACAAAATAAGCGTTTAAACACCAAAATAGGGATGAAATCATATTAGAATACATATGAAAATCCTAAAAATCAAAAAAATGATGTTGTTTTATAATTTTCGTTTAAGTCCTAGAAGTTGACAACTTCTACCTATTTTTACCTTTTCTAATCTAAATTCTTCCATAGACCTCTAATAGCCATGAAATTTGGTATGTAGATTCATCACATGATATTCTTACACCCCATAAAAGTGTATCTAATGCATCACCAAAGTCACCTATATCAAATCTAGTGTTCAATTGAGCTTATCCTATTCTTTTCTTTAAGCACTCTTCATAGCCTATCATATGGCCTTAAAATTTAGTGTGGAACTTCATAATATGATGCTCTAAGTCCTCAAATTTATTCGACACCTCTTCTAGTTTCAATTTTGCTCCAATTATACTCAAAACTTTACCCTTTCAACTTATATTTGTGTCCTAAGGTCAAATATGCATGTAAACTCGAATGGAACACAAAATAAGCATTTAAACACCAAAATAGGGATGAAATCACATTGAAATATATATGAATTTATCATAAAATACATCCCTATCAAATACCTCTATACTTAAACTATTATTGTTCTTAAGCAATAACTTAAACACTTCTCTTAAAACAATCTTAATCAAAAGCTGAAAACCAATTGGATACAACATAAGTCAATCAACGCCTTTAATTCAATTCACAAATTTCAACTTTATTATGATGCAAAGACAACTTTATCACATGCAAAGCACAAATTTAGTCAAGAAGTAACCCCATATGCATAATACTAAACATCCAAGCCATTTCATATAGTCCATCATATGAACTTAATCAAGGATGATAAAAAAAACCAAAAACATAACACAATTTAAACTCGGAGCAATATTTAGGAGTTCACCTAATCTTTTTACGTGAAGACAAATACTTTGTCATGAATAATCCTGATTACTTAATTAGATTCTCCTTTTTAGCTTGTTTGAGATGTCATTTAGCTTTTTGATGCGGAAGTGAACACTTGTCATGAACATTCCCAGTTACTAGACTAGATCACCCTCTCAAATAGCTACTACCACCACTCATAAACTCAACCTTTACATTGGTTTGAAGCCAGCGGAGTGAAATTTTACTCATTTATTCATAATACAAACATACTTTTCAAACATTTTTCTTTTCTTTTTTTAACACATTATTTTAAACATCCTATTCCAAATTCATAAGACAAAATATACAAAATGTACTTAAGCACTTAATATTATACAAATTCATCACTAAAAACATGCAAATATTCAAAAGAAAAAGAAAATTTAAAAAAAAATTAAGTTAGCAACCATTTCAAGAGTTGATCCTAGTTTATCAACTTAAAAGCATCAATTGTTTTCAAATATCACAATCAACAATCAATTAAATTTCAAGATCATTCTCAGCTAAAGCATTTAAATTGTCACCTTTATACTAACAATAATTCAAGTGTCAAAGTTTTGAATTTACTCTACCCCCACACTTAAATTGGACATTATCCTTAATATCCCAAAATCAATTAAAACACAAAGAGGGATGGAATAAGAAAACTCCCCTGAATAAGGTGGTCCATGAAGTGCTTAATGGAGAGATTGCCATTCACTTTTGATCCCTATAAAATAAACATAGAAAAGAACAAAAAGCAAATAAATAAAAAACTAACAAAAAGAAAAGACACGAAAACTTAAAGGAAAGATTGGATTGTCTCCTATCAAGTTCTTGTTTTAGGTCTTTATCTCAATCCCTACTATATACACTATCCAACATCTAAAGGAAGTTCGAGTCCAACAGGAAACATTTTCAAACTCATTGATGAGCCCAACATAACTTACCTCAGAATCGGATCCCAATTAACTTGATGCTGCATAGCATCATAGATATGGAACTGCATTACTTCTCCATCATACATCCTGCTCATCACCTTCCTCCTTCAATTGGTTTGGTCACAACTCTTTCATTAAGTCAGCACATTGCAACTCTTCTTCTTTCTTCTTCACTTTTTCTTATTCTTTCTTCTATAAACAACTAGGAAAAGGAATCAAAACTTAATTAGTAATAACATAAAGTGTATCAATTACTTGATGAGGTGTTGCATCCACTTCCATTTCTCGAACTGACACCTTTTCCTCTCCAAAATTCTCTCACTCTTCCTTCATCTCTTTCGAATGTTCCTTATGTTCTCCTCTCCCAAATGAAATATCACACACATCATCCTTAAGGTTACATCTAGTTGGCTAAGAAAGCTTGAAGAAACTTGGGCCTTTGGGCTCCTTATCACCTCTACTAATTGGCTCATTTTATATTCTAAGTTCTTTAAGCGAATCTTCAGGTATTATTAAAATTAAAGAGTTCTTATTGTCAAATTCTCTAAGATCGTCTCCAAGGATATTCCATCAGCTTTTAATAGAGATGATGGAGGTGGAGGTATAGGCTTGAAGTATGACTACCTTTGGTAGCATTTAGGTAGAGAATCAAATATGTGTTGGTTGTCCTGCGATAAAGGACATGTAAAACTAGGATAACCTAAAAACGTGTAAACATTACATACCTTAGCTTCTTTTTCATCCCTCCTTACTTGCACCACTAAGGATATAAGGTTAACCACTTGTTGTTCCTACCTAGAAGTAACAAGAAAATGAAACTCATTATTAGAATAAGGATAGCAGGAAATATCATAACTAAGAGCATACTAATAATAAGCCATCACTGTTAAAAGTTATCAAAACTGGAAAAAGTTGTGAAACTAAACAAACATAAAATAAGGTGACAAAGATCAATAAAAAAAACAACACAAAAAATAGCTAAAACACAAGAATCGGTTTCGTGGAAATAGTGCCAAAAATTTAATAGGACTGTCGCAAACCACCAAATAATAAAATACCTAACCATATAGTAGGACAATTTAGGATTGATCCCAAGAAGAACTAGTTGTTTTTTTTAACTATTCCTAATATTGTGCAAAACAAAAATAAAAGAAAAGAAAACCTCAAGATGCAAAGGAATTAAATAAACACAAAGACAATTAACAAAATTAAAGCAAACAAAATAAGAAAGAAAAGATGAAAAGACAAAAAGCTGGGTTGGAGATATAATTCAGATTCATGAATTACAATTAATCATTGAAATCCTAAAGATTGTGATATGTCTAAAATACTAGCCTATAGACATAGACAAGCTCTTGCGTCCTAAGTTCCTCTATTTTTAGATAAGTCCTATATAATAGAAAACTTACCTCTAATCACGCGATAACCTAGAACAAGCTCTCTAGATTTAGTAGCGCAACAACATAAGAACTAGGGAATGACTAAATAAGGCCATGATCTCAAAAGATCGAATAATGTAGCCTTAAGAATCACAATCCTAAACTAATTGATTAAGTTTGCCTATAAAATCAATTAATCTATCGCTACTCATAGATTTCGTTAAAGATAATTATGGATTAAAAACTAGATCCTAATAATTGAACTATAAGTTACACCTAAGATGGCTAATCCCTATCAATTAATTCCTAATTTAGGGCATTAATTCTGAATTCTAATTTAGTCTTAACATAAATCACAATACTCATTAAAGACCTAATCAATTCTCACAATTATCATTCATGAATCCATTAAATATCTTTAAACCTATAAGAAAACTAACCTACCATAATTAAAATAACCCTAAACACAATCTGAAATTAAAGGAAAATATAAAATAAATGCATAAATCATAAAAAAATAATAGAAACAAGGCTGAAAATTAAAGAAACAACATTATATTAATGAAAATTAAGCATTCCACACATATTTAATAAAATACAAATGAAATAAAAAATAAAAAATGATTGAAAATAGAAAGATAGTAGTAGAAACACAAAGAAAACCAAGATTAAACACCTAAACTACTTAATCTAAGGTCTGAACATGAAAAGAGATGGAAAGAACAATAAAAACACACCAAGACCTAAAGAAAATAAAAGGAAGATGAAAGGCTGCCTAAGTGGGAGCAAAAAGTGACAAATTTGGTCTATATTTTCCACTTTATAAGTCCTCTATAGGGTTTGGGTCATTTTGGAAGTAATCTGGTCAAGTTTTTCCCCTACAAATCACAAAAATGACATTATTTTGCAAATTCCATTTAAGTCCCAAAAATTCACAACTTCTACCCCTTCTTTGCCTTTTCTTCTCTAACTCATTCTATATAGCTCCAATAGCCATGAAATTTGGTATGTAAATTCTTCACATGATATCCTTGCATCCCATAAAACTTCAAAACAATCTAAGCTCTAAAAGTGCATATAATGCATCACCTAAATCACTTACACCAAATCTAGTGTTTAAATAAGCTTGTCTTGTTCTTTTCTTTGTGCACTCTTTATGGCTCGTCTGGAACCTCATAACATGATGCTTTAAGTCCTTAAATTTATTCCATGCCTCTTCTAGTTCTAATTTTACTCCAATTCTACTCAAAAATTGACCTTCCAACTTGTATTTAAGTTATAAGTTCAAATCTGTATAAACTCAAAAGGAACACAAAAAAGGCATTTAAACACCAAAATAGGGATAAAATCACATTGAAATACATATGAAAATATAAAAAGACATCCCTGTCAACAATGTAATAGCTCTGGTTGCTCTGAAGGGGGAGGACACTTAGATTCATTTTATGGATAAGGATAGAGTAAATGAATATGGTGGAATAAAGCTGTTTGTTCATGAGGAAATATGGTTCTCTATTCCTTAAAAAGGTTTAACAATGTGATTTAGGGCTATAGAACTCTTTGGAGGTAGTGGAAGTGGATTGTTTTTATCTAATTCTCAAAAGGATATTCCAAAAAGTGATGGAAAAGACTAATAGGGAATCCGTTGTGGTGCAAAATGGTAGCAAGATAAAGCTAGATGAGTAGGAGGTTGCTTAAGAGGAAGTGGAGATCTTGGATGAGGCTAGCAGTAACTTGAAGGAGCATAAGACAATTAGAAATCAAGTTAATTTGTCTTAGACCCTCTCAAGCTCTTAAGGGACTAGTGAAGCCTCTAAAAAAGGCAAAGAAACCTTTAAAGGAAGAACCTGGAGGGAGGATAGCCCAAGGGGGTGAGTGGTCATCTAGAATCAAACTTACCTATTTCCTCTACAAAGGAAGATTTTCAAGTATAAGTTAGAAGAAGATCATAGAGGGAAAAAAATAAGGGTAAAAACCCCTCTCCTTTTAATCTATGTCCATTTTAGTATGGATTATTAGAGGTTTAAATAACCTCAATAAATAGTTGGTTGCTCATGATTATATTAGAAAGTGCAAACCTTGGTTACTTGGCCCTTTGGAAACAAAGTTGAAGGACAAGAATGCTAGTAATCCTTGGTTCTTTGATAAGAGCTGGGGAATAATTTTTAAATAACCAATATAATATAAATGGTAGAATTTATCAAAATGTTAACGAGCTAGGCAATGGATCAGCTAATCCATTTAGAAACCTTTTTTATTGAAAAACAGAAGATAGTTGGTTTCTCAATTATTTATGCCTCAAACTTTAGGTTTTATAGGACTACTCTTTAGTCTAAACTTCAAGATATTAGCAAGCTAATTAATTGTCCATACAGTATTTTTAGGGACTTTAATTGTACATTACCCTTTCTTAAAGGTCTACATTTTTGTTCTCAATTCGAATCGTATGTAGTTGCATTAAGAGTAATAGATCTAAGCTATATGGGATGGTTCCATACATGGTGTAACAAGCAATTCAATGGAGTATTGTTAAAGGAAAAGCCAGACAGAGTGTTAGTTAATGACGTATGGTTGAGAGAATTCCAACTTAATCAATTTTTATTTGTCATTCTTTTAAGTCCTGGTCATAGTCTAATGGAGATGCACAATCTTGACAATCCTTTCAGATTCTTTAATCACCTCACTAATATGGAAGGATATGGATAGATGATGAATAGAGGATTAGAGATATCAGTTCAAGGATATATGCAATTCAAATTGGCTAAGAAGATGGCTATGATTAAGGAGGAACAAAATATTTTAAACAGAACCTTATTGCTCAAATTTTTTTTAACATTAATAAGGCTAGGTAAGTACTTTAGGAGTGTTAAAAAGTTGTGTATCAAAACCCCAAAACAAAAATGCAGGAACAGGAGATGGCTACTATTAAAATGTATTAAAATTCCTTAAAAACTTTCCATTCTTTAATGAGGAAAAAGTCAAGGATGTTATGGCTTAAAGATGGTGATCGAATCTGTTTCATAAAGTCATCCTCTATAAGTATAATATAAACAAGATCTCTCAGTTAATTAATACAAAAGGGTAAACTATCATAGATCAGTAAGAGTTAAAGAATGAGGCCTTTCTTATTTTCAAAAACTCTTAGGGTCCCAAGCACAATGCTTTATTCCTATTGAAGAGTTCAGCAAAGTGATAAATAAGAAGTTATATGATGATTAAGTGCTTATTATATTTACTCCAATCTCTAAAATAGAGATTGAAAAGGTTATGTTTACTCTCAGCTAAATGGATTTGATGCATTTTTCTATCAACACTTTTGGTCAGTGATAAAAAGATACATGTTATCCCTATCATTATAGAGTTTTTTTAGTCTGGAAGATTTCTAAAAGAAATAAATAAAAACCTTTGTTTGTTTAGCTCCTAAAGTACTAATATGAATAATTTAAGCCATTTCAAACCTATATCATGTTATAGTACTATTTCTAAGTTAATAGCCAAAGTTTTTGCCAATAGGTTAAAGGATGTTCTAAGTTCTCTAATTAATCTAGCTCAAACTACATTCATAAGAGGCAAAAATATAGGATATAATATTTTCTTATCTCAAGAACATTTCAAGGATTACAAGAGAAGAAGTACAACCAAAAATTGTACATTAAAGATAAACTTTCACAAATTGGTAGATTGGATATTCTTGGAAACTCTACTAAAATCATTTGGATTTTTAGGAAGGTTTGTTGGGGGGGCAGTTAAGGA
>JAOXYD010000002.1:1561716-1573551 GCA_028565735.1 Pinacopodium congolense
TATGTTTAATATTTATTTTTATATTAATTTTATTTATGTTATAACTCATATAAAAGATTTGATTAGATATATTTTTATGTTTGTTTCATATGGTTTGAAATTATATAATAATTAATATATTATACTTTTTATATTGTTTAATATATTTTAAATAATTTTTATATACATAAATAATTTTTATTATAAAATAAAATATAGATAAAATCAAAAGTACATTTTATTTTTATATTACTAAACAATCTACTTTATGAAACTCTTTTTTAAAATTTTTTTAAAATAATAGCAAAACAGTCAATTATCTTCCTAAAAAAAATTTTCAAAAATTTTTTTTTTTTAAATTCTATTAACAAAAATTTTACTTATATAAGTTCATTCAAACAAGAGTTAATAAAATATCAAACGATACTTCGTATATGCACATCACGATCACTAAATTATGGTAATGAAATGATTACTATTCCTAATAAGCAATAAATAATCTAATGATTAGAGGAACTCCACATAAATTTGCTTTGTTGAAACTTGAAAAAGTGAATTTAATCACATGCTCATACCCTTCCTTTTTCATTTAATTAAAAATTGGAAAGTTAATCATGAGAATCAAACTACGCTCAAAACCAGACAAAAACGGCCGAACGCGGATTCAGACATGGAATCGACGTCGTACCAACTTTCGTCGTTTTTTCAATCGTTCGGCGTTTTTTATTTTTTTCTTTCAATATATTCGTCCAACTGATATTTGCAAAAGTGCCAATTACTTAGGGACACAACATTGCACGTCGAATCTAATGTTTTGTCGACAATCTCCCGCAGTTGACTCCTCACCGCAGCTTTTCCACTTTCCTATCAATTATTTATTTTCTACTCTTATTATTATTATTATTATTATTGCCACAGTGGTCGATCATACTCAATCCAAGATCCTGACCAATAAAGTCTCGATCTTGAAGGATAAAAAGTAGTAAATAAGTGAAAAGTTTCAATCTTTAATGGAATACAATGCATAAGCGATTCTTTGCAAATCTCAGTCAATTAAAGTGTACTTATCATTCAACAGTAGTAATATTGTGACAGTCATGTCTCCTATCATTAGGAAGAGTTGATTATACAGTAAGATTCCTTTATCATTAACAGAGTGCTCAAGGTTTTCCTCTGTATTTCAATGGAGGGTAAGTTAACCTCAGGCTAAGACTACTCTCCCGGAAAACCCGGGAAAGTCAGCGAACCCAATAAGAATTATCACCAACCGAGGCTCAGCAACGAACCCATGTCCAGCTAAGCCACGGCTTGACCCATGTGAACCAGAGTTCTTCTAGGGGAAAAAAAAATGCAGAGGTGGTTTCATTAATGGCTCTCCGGTGAGAGTAAAAGCGACCCAGTAGAGACTCAGCAGAGACCCGGCGGTTGGGGCATCACCATCCTTTGCAATTAATGTCTTAAAAGCCCGTGCCAGTTTTTCTATGACAAGTACTGTTCGAGACATTATTTTTATTTTTGTCGATTGAAATTAGTTTCCGTTTTGAGGAAAGATTTCATTTTGATCTTGGCGATTTATTACATATATAGAGATATAGAAGGAGACAGGAGATTTATACTAAACACACCTCGTTATTGTTGTTTAATGGTTTCTGTCGTTACAGAAACATAAGTATTTGTTTCCTTTACTTGGTTAGTTGGGGTCTGAACTCTGAAGTGAAATAGAAGGAACAGAGCAGGACATCAGAAACAGAATCAGAACTCGTGATTGGAGGTAAGAATATTACAGACATAACTAGAAAACGATAAATTACTTCCCTTTTTATTGTTTCTTTTCTGGGATTTTTGAGATTTATTAATTTAAATGTAAAGTACATCGATGTACAGAGAAGTAGCGCGTTGGTCAACATCAACACCAATAAGCAACACTATCAAGGGGCAGGTAGAAGAAGAAGAACGAAGATGGTGAACATTTGTCCACCACAATAAGTTTTTTTCATCTCCACCATTATTACATTTTTCATTCCAATGGAGAAAGGTCCAAGATTTCTGCTCTATTTGACTGCTTTACTCCTGCTCTTGATCCACTGTGCGCTATCCCAGCAACTTTTCTTGAACTCTCGCATCGAAAGATTAGCATTGCTCGATCTCCGGTCGTCGTTAGGTATCAGAAGCAGAGAATGGCCTAAAAAATCCGAACCATGCATTGGGTGGAAGGGACTCAAGTGCAAGAACGGTCGGGTTTTGGCAATCAATGTATCCGGGTTTAGAAGAACCCGTGCTGGGCGATTGAATCCCAATTTCAGGGTTGATTCTCTGGCAAATTTTACATTCTTGGAGTCTTTTAACGCTTCTGGGTTCTCACTTCCTGGTTCTATACCGTACTGGTTGGGTTACCGGCTTATTTCACTGCAAATACTGGATCTCCGGTCAAGTTCAGTGACCGGGTCGATTCCTCCTTCAATTGGTAACTTAACTAAACTCAATGCTCTGTATCTATCTGGTAATGATCTTACTGGTAGCATTCCTACTACATTGGGACAGCTGATGCAACTATCTGTTCTGGATCTTTCAAGGAATTTGCTTACTGGGTCGATTCCTACATCTGTTGCATTGCTTGGTAATCTATCTAGACTTGACCTCTCTTCAAATTACTTAACTGGGTCAATCCCGCCGGGTTTAGGCAGTATTACCGGACTCCAATTCCTGGATTTGTCGGATAATAACATCACAGGTTCAATACCTGTCCAACTTGGTAATCTTTCTAGATTGGTTGAGCTCAATCTTAGTCAGAATTCGTTGTCTGGGTCACTGCCTTTAGAGTTAAGTGGTTTGAAGAGATTGCGGAGTATGAACATTGGGGAAAATGAGATTCAGGGCGCGTTGCCGGACGATCTTTTCTCGAGTCTTGATGGATTGCAAGTTGTGGTACTCGGTGGGAATAAAATGGACGGTGCTCTTCCTTCTGCAGTGTTATCATTGCCAAGATTGCATCTACTTGACATATCTGGTAATATCTTTACAGGTAATTTGCCTAATTTCAGTTTAGATGGCAATGCCAGTAACCGCGTGTTCAATTTATCGAACAATTTGTTATACGGAGCACTGCCATTGCCGCTTGGAAATTTTACTTCAATTGATTTCTCTAGTAACTATTTCCAAGGAATGTCTCCTGGTGATGGTCCAAGGAATTTTAGCCTGGATAGAAACTGCCTTCAGAAGGTTTCTAATCAGAGGAGTTTGGAAGTCTGCAGATTCTTTTACTCAGAGAGAGGCTTAACTTTCGATGATTTTGGAACCCCAGAAAGTGTGGAGCCACCACTGGCAGAACCTGCTGCAAAGAAAAGCAAAAGATGGATTTACATTTTGGCAGGATTGTTTGCTGGAGTAGGCTTCATTCTGATTTTAGTACTGGTTTTGGTGGTGATTCTAAGAAAGTATAACAGAAGCATCTCAAATCAAAGAGGTACCTCAAATGTCGGCCCTGTTCCGGAAGGGAATAGCCCGTCGCATCCGAAGGATCCTACTGAAGTGTTTGATGTGGGAGAGTCTTTCACATACGAGCAACTGCTGCACTCAACTGGTGAATTCAGTGAAACTAATCTCATCAAGCATGGTCACTCTGGAGATCTCTTTCGTGGTTTACTAGAAGGAGGAATCCCTATAGTTGTCAAAAAGGTCAACTTACACTCCATGAATAAAGAATCACACATGGTGGAATTGGAATTATTTAGCAAGTATTCACATGCCAGATTGGTCCCTCTATTGGGACATTGTTTGGAGGATGAAAAGCTTTTGGTTTACAAATATATGCCCAATGGAGACTTGGCTAATTCCTTCTACAGGGCACCAAATCTGGAGGATGAAGATTTACAGTCACTGGACTGGATTACTAGATTGAAAATCGCCATAGGAGCTGCAGAAGGCCTTACTTACCTACATCATGAATGTAGCCCTCCCCTTGTTCATAGGTAGTGCAGATCTTCCTTTTGATTAACTTAAAATTTTCTTTGGTTTAGTTATTAATATTCTGTAGACTTCTTATGCTTGAACTTTTTCTGTAATGAGTAGAATAATCTGTGAATGCAGAGGAATTACTAAGAAAATTGAATTGCATGGTTTCCCATCTTCTACCCCCTCACTGTCTAAGCATGCATATATCTCAATAGCTTTGTTCAGAAGATATTTTATGAAAAGGCTTCAATTGGTGATTCTTATGTTATTTATCTTTTGTATTGAAGAGATATACAAGCGAGTAGCATTCTGCTTGATGATAAATTTGAGGTTCGACTCGGAAGCTTAAGCGAGGTCCGTCCCCAGGAAGGCGAATTGCACCAAAATGTGCTGACAAGATTCTTGAGAAAGCAACAGTAAGTAATTTAAAAGCAGCAGATATCATAATGCAGTTGATTATTAGCTATAAGCTTCAGTGGTCTATGAAGATCTCATTTTGACCTTTGATTGAATAATTATAGCTAATTTTTTATGTTATAAAGAGGCAGTTTAGCTCATGATAAGTTTTCCATCTTGTGTACTTAATTATCATTTTCGTGTAAAGAGGGGCATCAGAAGAACAAGTGTTAGAGATTGCAAAACAGAGGAATTCAAATGATTCTATGTCATGAAAAAGCTTATTGTCGATGTATTATATTCAGGCTCTTTCCCATTTACTTCACTTAGCCAATGATCCATGGAGAAGGGTATTCTTCTCCTTTCATTTATAAGGAATAGTAACAGAATTTCTTCTTGACATGCAGATCCTTTGAAGCCGGCCCTTCTGGTACGTATAGTGGTCTCAGATGTGAAAATTTGAACTTTTTCTTTCCCTTAGATTTGCTTCGAATACACTAAAAAGAAATTATGACTGTTTCCCAAGTTCAGCGAGACTCAAACTGCTTATTCTCATCCATAAAACTCCACCTCTGCGCTTTTCATTCATGAGAAGTCATTGAATTGCATACTGAACATGTTCATGCTGCTCTTCATGTGTTGTATACTATTTGACATCTTTCTCTATTAATATGTAGGTGCAGCCCCATCAATTTGTGCACACGATGTATACTGTTTTGGGAAGGTGTTACTTGAGCTGGTCACCGGCAAGCTTGGGATCAGTAGTAAATCAGACGATGCAGGTTCAAAGGAGTGGCTGGAAAGCACACTGGGGTACATCAGTGTTTATGACAAGGAACTGGTTACTAAGATTGTTGATCCATCTTTGATCATAGACGAGGACCTGTTGGAAGAGGTATGGGCAATGGCCATTGTAGCAAGGTCGTGTCTTAATCCGAAGCCGGCGAAACGTCCTCCGATGAAGTACATTCTAAAAGCCCTGGAGAACCCTTTGAAGGTGGTAAGAGAGGAAAGTTTCAGCTCCGGGAGGTTGAAAACTTCATCAAGGAGATCCTGGAATGCTGCTGTCTTCGGTAGTTGGCGACGTAGCTCGTCGGATAACGGCCAGGCCAACCGAGAAGGCACTTGCGCACTAAAGCAGTCAGGCAGAGTAGGATCTCATGGAAGTGGTGGAATTGAGCATACGCCTTCCGTTAAAAGGTTATCCAGTGAAATATTCCCCGAGCCACTTGAAATGGAAGATTCAGAGAGAAGATATGAAGAGTAGCTTCCTGACCATGCATTAAAGATGCTTACATGCTTCATAATTCAGAGCCCTTTCATCGTCAGGAAGGAAAGAAACTCAATTTCTGAAGGGCTGACTGATGAGTCCTTTGAACAATGGCTTCAATCGAGAGTGTTGTTTTTGGAAGAGAACAAGAAAGAAAGAAAGTGAAGCAAGATTCTTTTTCTTTGATGTTGCTGAAGCTTGTGAATTTTGGACACAAGCTACCAAACTTTCTCCTGTAATTAATTATTCTAATAGCTCCCCAATTGTGCAATGCGCTTTGATAGATATTTTTTTAAAAATAAATTAGGCATCAATTCAAAGCTTTCTCATACAAAACAAAAGTCTTCTCCAACTCCTGATGCAGGTTACAAGTTTGATGGTTCAACATCTAGGTTTTAAGGTGCAAAGGTCAACAATTTCACACAGTATATTACAATACGATATGACCCAAAAGAAAACTTCAGTTAAAAAGCCCTCCAACGATTTTCCATTCACTCCAATAAGTTAGAAACAGCATGGGAACAAATTCACTGAGGAAGAATGTGAAATTCATGAGTCATGTAGTCTTCATTGGGTCTATAGTGCTTGTTTGGAGAATACAAGCCTAAGTTGGATACTTGCTCGTGTAAAGGCAAGCAAATCTCTCAACCTGTAACAATGCAGGGAAATACAGATTTTATACTGCCTTGAGAGCACATTCGAAAAATGCCTCACATGTCTCCAGCTTCTCATCAATATTAAGATCATCAAACCTGTACAAATATGTATGTTGGCTTAAAAATTGAAAAGAATGCAAGGTGCATGTTAACAAGTGAACGATGAAATATTTTGATCGATGAACCTGAACATATACTTACTTGAGGGGCCACTTAAGACGATGTAAACAATCTTCAACTAGATCACAATCAATCCTCAACAATCTAAGGTGCTGCATATCAAAAAAAATCATTTCAGGGAAATGAGAGAGTATAAATCCATAGACTTTTAGTTGAAAAGGTGTAAAATAACATCAAAATCTTAAATCTTATTTAGGGTATACGGACAGCAAAACAATCCTTAAATGGCTACCCATCTTGTGAAATAGAACTTGAGATCAATTACAAACATCAATTGTTTACTTGACTGTCGGCAGGCAAAATAACTAGTATCCCATTCCATCATATGGTCCAATTCAGTCAGTCACCGTGTATTTTAGAAATATCAGCAGGAGAAACTACAGGAATGGAAGAAAGTGATACTTAATGTATAGCTGATTCACAAATTCCGGCTAATAAGTTACTACAAGTTGATGAATTAAATTCCAATAAGCATCACAAAGTTGGACAGTTAGTTACAATATCTAACAATTTCCATTCACAATGGTCCAAAGAACATTCAGGATGACTTATAGTCCTTAGTTTAATAACTTATAGCAATTCACCTTCCGTGTATCCCTTAGTTTATAGAGAAGTTCCACCTCCCTCTCAAGCTCTGGAATCACGAGCATAGTTCTCCAACCTGCTCATAAAAGCATTAAAAATTAAGCTAACTGCAACTATGACACAGATGCACTTGAAACAGCCACAGTGATATTGCAAGGAAGAAATAATTGATTGTTTGTAGTGCAACAATAAAAAATGAATAGGGAAGAAGTCTCACGTCGAGCATAAGCAGAAACAGACAAAGTTGACAAATAATCACCTGTGAAATAGACTCAATTGAGAGCAACTTGTGCAGATGAGCAACACTGCCTCCCTGAAAAGGCAGGTTCAAAGACAATTAGCTTCAAACTGAAACATTTCGAGTGAAACACAGTTTCCATTATGCCATTACAGCACATCCAAAGACCCTTCATTATGCCATTACGGAATCAAAAGTACCCGGAAAACTCAGACAAATCTTTTGTGTCTCCGTCAATGACATCCTTGGAAAAGTATCTCCCACCTTTTTTAGAATGAAATTAAGGATCATGGAAAGGAGGGACTGAGATCACTAACAACGAGTAAGGAAATCACAGAATTCCACGCGGACCCGAGGCACTGGAGTGTCATTATCGGTGTTTAGCAGCTTTCCAGATTCAGCTTCCACCTCAGAGAGATTAGCATTTTGAACTGAACATGAAGTAACTTTAAGTGTCAAAAGTCAAAGAACCAATAAACCACTAATTTTACCAAATAAAATTGTTGCAACTAGCGGCAATAACAAGCACTGAAAATAACTCCAGATAGGTTAACTAACTAGAAGAATGTCAATACAAGGAGAATAAATCAGACTGAAAAAAAAAAAGAAAAAGGAAGAAATTGCCAAGAAATGGTAAAAAGGTTTATTCAGTGGATCATCCATTATGTAACGTGAGGAAAACTAAAATGAAAGATAAATTAAGACCAAGAGACTCATTCAAAGAGGGAATGAACTAAAAAAATGGAACCACTAATATATAGAATGGACCATTGTGGTGTTCTAATGAAATAACTATGACCTGCCAGTGATGACAACATCAAACATTGAACATCTTTGTACATGCGAACATAACTGAAAGATTTGGTTGGACATCGAATATGAAGACAATAAATAGGTGTATAAAAAGTGTAAGATGCATAATCTAATAATATATGGATTCTTGCATGCTCACATGTCATGTTAATTAATCAATGGCAAGATATTCTACATAACATCAACAGAACCTGCTATGTTTTGCTAGCGCATACCACTCATTTCATTTCTAGCTACAAATAGTTTGTGTTACAGATATTAATAACACAGAGTCTATGACTATCTTAATTTTTGCTTTGGAAGTAATATACGACATTAATTACTTCACCCAAAGGATACATCTTTCATACAAAGAAGTCAATAGCTTAGAACTGGAACTTATTTTAGTATAAGATGGCATACTTTAGCATCATCAGACTATTTATGAATATACAAGTTTAAGCCCATCCTCTAGATATATCCTTGCCAGTAATGCTAATAGTAACATCTGGAGCCAATTGCATTTTTTAGGAGAGCAATTTTTAATCTGAAGGCAGATTGTTTATGAAATTACAGTATTATTGAACTTAAATTAATACAATACAAAGAATATTTGATCAAGAGGTATGTTATGAAAGAATGAAACAAAATTTGGGAAAGAAAATGCGCAATAAAAAACATAAATTGGCACCAGCTAATTTTCTCAATCGCTTCCCTCTGGAACCTTTCCAAGATTATGATCCTTAAAGTCAACAAGCTGGGCAAACAAGTAAACTTCAGCTAACGGGAAAAGAGTATCGATAAGTGCATATTCGGGTCCATCAAAAGTATCGCGTCTCACAGTATTTCCATATGTTTCAACTTTTTCTTCCTTGGACATCTCTTTAAATCCATGATAGGCAAGCTTTACATATTTGTGACGATCCATCTGTATAAGGCAGAGTTACCAAATCAGATGCTTCATAAAATCCTGTTACAACTACATACACTCTGACCATATACCTATTAAAAACATTTCCTTCAAGATGTTGCTCCACTTTTTATCCAGAACCAGAACCAGAACCCTAACCATCTATCTCTGATCAAGCGACCATCCCAGGAACTGCAATAGATATATCAATCTTTTAGCTCACATACCAAAAAATTGAAGTTAAGAGCAACATGTTGTGACAGACTTACCTTCTGTGGATATCCA
Source organism: Pinacopodium congolense (assembly GCA_028565735.1). NCBI lineage: Eukaryota > Viridiplantae > Streptophyta > Magnoliopsida > Malpighiales > Erythroxylaceae > Pinacopodium > Pinacopodium congolense. The sequence continues at coordinate 1,570,959 of JAOXYD010000002.1, forward strand.
AGATCACAAACCAACTTTTTGACTGTGCCATCATATGCAACGGAATCAAAGGTTTCAGGTCTGTATTGAGCCAGGGTATAATTCATATCGAAACCAATGGCTAAATTGCATAAGATCTGTTTCCCAATTTCAATTTCACATCCTCCTTCCGCGGAAGACCATAAACATGGTTTTTGTATGCCATCAATGTTAGTCACATGTTGATCACTTAGAACAGTTTTCTGACTATTATCCATTGTGTAACCAACTGATTGGCCCCTGCAAATCCAATGAACGGATAAAACAATCAAGTTTGGATATAACAATTGCATTGTGCCTTATATGGTGAACAAAACAAACAACACGTCACTTTAGAAATTGAGCCTTATTGATGATGCTTAGCATCTATATGATAAAGGCTTTTTTGTTCGCATTAGTCCCATTACTACCCATTAAATGGCCAGACAGCCAAATTACACGTTTTGGGTAATCAACAGCCTCTCTCTCGTCTCTCACATTAGAATATACTCAAAACACCAAACATTTCAATTCCAACCAAACATGGCCACAAAATGCAAAACCATAACATCATCCAGTTCTTTGCACATTTTCTACACCAACTAAAATAGAATAAACAGGTCATATATATAAATGCCTTCAGTAACTGGGAACTAATCCGTACTTCCTCTACGCCTCAGCTTTTCAATGCTTTGTTTAGCTATAAATCTACCACAGATTGAGAATATGTTGACTTGAAACAAGTTAACTAATTTGCATGGTTTCAACTATACATTCTCCAAAAATAGAGTCCCATACGCTTACCCTGAAAACAAAAGGACCTTAGCATCATTCCTGCAAAGGACGATCAAACTGAACAAAAAGTAAAAGTGCAAACCCGGTCAAGAATCTTCAAGAACCGCTGCAAGTATCACCTAACAATCCCATTTCTCCAGTTAATTCAACCAAAATGCTCCAACATCCACAGAAACCCCAAACACACCAAAAGCACCTCTTATAACAAAATTACAAAATGCAGCACATATATCAACCAATTGTCGTCGAAACAAAAAATGGCGGTTACAGAAGAGTCTAAAAAGTACAAACAAACAAAATGAGTAGTAAAAGAAACGGACCTGAAGAGTCTCACGCACCTGAAGAATGAAAAGGTCTGCACTTTGGACTACAAGAGTCGGATGCGCGATTACGAGTTGGTAAATGCAGAGAAGGATATACATCAAATAAGACTGACAACCATTGTGATTGAAATTCCTGTCAAGATTAGGGCAATGACAACAAACACCAATTTCATTGGCCCTTTGGGATGCGATTCGTGTTCCCATCTCGCCTCGTCGTCACTCGCTGACTGACTCACTCACTCACTACGTGAAGGTGTAGGTTTCGTTTCTTGTCCTAGATGGTGGCCTTCGTGCCACGTGGCGTCTTCGAAAGCGGTTTCTTGGAGTTGTTGTCAGACCGTGGAGTGCTGGATTACTACCAAGTTGATTCGTTGTTTTTCAATTTAATTGTTTATTTTCTTTTTCTGGAAATAAAGAATTTAATTGTTTATTCTCTCGTATTGTTTTGTAAGAAAAATGGTCAAATATTTTTTCAAAAAAAAGGTCAAATAAATTTTAATTTAATTATCTGCTAGAATAAGATTTCAACTTCCACAAATAATATATTAATTGTAATTATTATTCAAGTTTTAGTATTCTTTAAAAAAATTATATAATAAAATAGAAAATTTACCCATAAAATATCTAATTCTTAAAATTTCAAGTATTTTTTTTTAATTTAAATTAAAAATTATGAATGCATTTAAATAAAAATTTGTAAATCATGTTTCAATCTATAAAGTAAGCACAAATTTGCATTACTTATCAATAACCTAATGAATCTCACAATAAAACAAATGCTCCAATATAAAGGGAAATCCTTCTATTTCTACAAATTATGATGTTATCCTTTTATTTAAGTGTTGTCAAAGAGGGTTTGTAACTCTTTGACAACACTAAAAGGAAAATCTTTTAAGGGATAATAGTTAAAGAAGTGATTAACCTTTCCATATTTTTTCAGTTAAGTGATCAAGTTTTTAAAATTTTTAATTGAGTGATTAACGTTTGAAAAGTTAACCAGATGAGTGAAGGCTAACGCTATTAGTTACTCGACCCAACCTGACAACTAAGATCCGACCCAGCCCACTTTATCATTTTTACCTTTTCTGATTAATTTTGTAAGCGTTAATCACTCAATTGAAAATTTTTAAAAGCTTGGTCATTTAATTGAAAAATGCGAAAAAGGTTATATTAATAATTTATTTTGAAATTTTTAATATAGATTATCTCATAAATGAATATTTTTACATAATATTTATAAATACAATTAAATTATTATTAATTAAAATAATATTTAATAAATTTAAACATATATGCTTATAATAATGCATGTAAAATAATAAGTATAATTCATAATAGAAAATCAAGATAATAATTATTAGTAAAATTATTTTAAGTGACTTTTAGAATATTTTAAAAAATATTTTTACTGAATTTTTATATAATTTAAATTCAATTTTTATATTTTTAAACTTACTTTTAAAATTAAACTTTATTTA
>JAOXYD010000002.1:1575886-1590213 GCA_028565735.1 Pinacopodium congolense
CAATTCGAGTCAGGTCGGGTATGGTCCAGGTCAGGCAGGTCGGGTTATCGGGTCGGGTCAATTTTTGACATCCCTAAATTCTCAGGCTAGGCTCTTTGCCATCACTAGATATAAGGCACATAACTCCCTAGATGTTATTGTAGGTGTGATGCAAATCTTTCAATTTGAGGCATTTGCATTATTAGACCCATAATCCACACATTCATTCATTGCACCATATCTGGCATGTAAACTGTATTGTGAGGGAAAGGTAATGAAATGTGGCTTATAAGTGAGTACGCCAGTAAGAAGTACTACAGTGAGTGAGAAAGTTTGTAAAGGGTGTATCATTTGGATTGATTAGGCAGAGTTGATGGCCAACTTGATATTATTATAGTTGAAGGAGATAGATCTTATATTGGGTATGGACTGACTTACTATACATAAGGCAGTAATGAATTGTTATACTAAAGAAGTGACTATTAAATCTCTTAATCAACCAAGGGTGACATTCCGAGATATTAGTCAAGCAATGCTAGCTAGGTTGATTTCTTCAATGAATATTCTCAGACTTATTTAAGGTTGATGTGAGGTTTACTTAACCTATGTATCTGATACTCAAACTGAACAGACTGTACAGGATATTCCTGTTGCTTGAGATTTTTCGGATGTGTTCTTTACTGAATTACTGAGTTTACCCCCAAAAAGGGATACAAAGTTTATAATTGATTTAGTTATAGGTATTGCTCTTATATTGATTTCTTCTTATAGAATGGTACATGTGAAACTTAATGAACTTAAGACTCAGTTATATGAGTTATTGGATAAGGGTTTTATCAGACCTAGTGTGTCATCTTGGAGAGCTCTAGTTTTGTTTATGAAGAAGAAGGATGAGACTTTGAGATTGTGTATTGATTATAGGCAGTTGAATCGGGTGACAATGAAAAATAAGCATCTTTTACCGAGGATAGATAATTTACTTGATCAATATTTACTAAGTTGGATTTGAGATCAGGGTACTATCAATTGAATATAGTAGAAGTTGATGCACCAAAGAATGCATTCAGGACCAGATATGGGCACTTTAAGTTTCTATTTATGCCTTTTAGGTTGATAAATGCTCCGGCAGTGTTTATGACACTAATGAATAAGGTATTTTAGCCTTACTTAGATCATTTTGTGATTGTGTTTATCGATGATATTTTGATGTATTCGAGGAATAAAGAAGAACATTATGAGCATTTGAGGTTAATATTACAGATAACAAGGGAGCAACAATTGTATGCCAAGTTTCGTAAATGTGAATTTTGGCTTGATCAAGTAGTTTTCTTAAGTCATATAGTGTTTAGACAGTGCATACAGGTGGACTCAAAGAAAATTGAAGTAGTGATGAAGTGGGAAGCCCTGATAAATGTGTTTGAGATTTGGAGTTTTTTTGGATTAACTAGTTATTATGAGAGGTTTATCAAGGGATTTTCATTGATTTCAGCCCCTTTGATAAAATTTTTGAGGAAAAATGTACCTTTCAGATAGATTGATGAATGTCAAAAGATTTTTGAAAAGTTAAAACATTGGTTGATTACAACATTGTTATTAGCTATTCCTTCTAAATCTGGATGATATGTAGGAAATATTGCTGCTTTACATCAGGGGTTATAATGTGTTTTGATGCAGTTTGGCAGAGTGATTGCTTATGCATCGAGATAGTTAAGGTCTCATGAATTTAATTATCTAATTTATGATTTAAGACTTGTCGCAGTGGTGTTTGCATTGAATATTTGGAGACATTATATGTATGGTAAAATCTTTCAGATATTTACAGATCATAAAAGTTTTAAATATTTATTAATCCAGATGGAGTTGAATATGAAACAACGACTGTGGATTGAATTAATTAAAGACTATGATTGCACGATTGAATGTCACCCTTGTAAAGCTAATGTTATAGCTGATGCTTTAAGTAGAAAATCTAATTGCACTGTGGTACAGATACAGGCATCGAGGTTACCAAACCTAATACAATTAAGAGTAATGAATGTTGAATTAAATTTGGGGTAAAGTAAAGCATTAGTAGATACATTGAAGCTTAAGCCTGCATTGCATAAAAGAATCATAAAAGTTCAGAGTAAAGATCCATAATTAGTGAAGTTGATTGAGAAGTTGAAACAGGATTCAAGTTTTGAATTTGAGTTAAGAGATGATATACTGTGATTGAAGTAGAGATTATGTATACCTGATGTTGAGGATCTGAGACAATAGATTCTAAAAGAAGGACACATGGCAACTTATGTTATACATCTTGGTAGTACCAAGATGTATAGTACACTGAAACAGTATTTTTGGTGGCCAGGGATGAAAAAATAAGTGACAGAGTATGTGGCTAAATGTTTGAATTGTTAACAGATTAAGGCAAAGTATCAGGCTTCGATTGAGAAGTTACAATCGTTGCCAATTCCATAGTGAAAATAAAAAAGGATTACTATAGATTTCATTATGGGTTAATTGAGGACTCCAAGCCAACATGATGCTATTTGAGTCATTGTTGACAGATTGACAAAATCGACCTATTTCTTACCTGTGAGGGGGAATAATACACTAGATTAATTAGTCCATAGGTATGTGAATAAGATTGTAAGACTGCATGGAATTCTCTTATCTAATGTGTCTGATCGGGATCCCAGATTCGCTTATAAATTCTAGGGTAGTTTACAATCAGCCATGGGGTACAAAGTTGAAGTTTAGTATAACATTTCATCCTCAAACAGACGGACAAAGTGAGAGAACTATTAAGACCGTTTAGGATATGCTTAGAGCCTATATTTTGGAGTTTCAAGGAGCATAAGATCAATATGTCACTCTTATTGAATTTGTCTACAATAATCATTACCACAGTAGTATTGATATAGCTTCATATGAAGTATTGTATGGTAGGAAGTGTTGAACGCTATTATATTGGGATGAAGAGGACCTAAGGATTATTGAAGGCTCAGAACTAATTCAAGGCACTATTGATAAAGTAAGATTGGTCCAAAGTACAATTAAAGCAGCTCAGGATAGATATAAAAGTTACGCATATTAGCACCGAAGAGATATAGAGTAACTGTTTATGATATGAATTGTGACATGTTTATGCCTTGTATTTTAGTTTTATTAATTATAAGTAGTAAATTTAGAATGAATTGATATAACTGAAAAATTGAGGGATGATAATGTACCTTTGGTTTAGGAAAAATGCTAAGTGATAAGATAAATTGATACATGAAAATTAGGATGATTTGACATTGATTATTATGAGATAAATAGACTAGCAAGTTGATGACAAATTATATTAATAAATAGACAAATGATTGTTGTACTTAAATGAACTGTGAAAATTAAATGTGTTCATTGATTGAATATGATTGATGACATATTATGTGAACTATTGCACTTCATTCCATGAATATACATGTTCACGTAAAAGAGTTGTAACCGGAGCAGTCAATGTGAAAAGAGCTTAAAGCTCAGTTATGCACAATAGAGCCTCAGGCTCAATGTTTAATGAGCCCGATATCTACGATGGATACGGGACATTGCTGAAATGAGCCTGGTATCCACAACGAATACCAGATAGTGAAATAGGTGCTTAGTCACAACTAATTAAAAATGAAAGTGAGTCTCATTTAAATTTGCACGTATATCTTTACCTACATTTAAGAGATTGATTGAATATAAATGTTAAATTATGTTGTGACAATAATGTGAAATGAAGTATTATGATAACTAAGTGGCTTTTTTTAAATGTCTATATAAAGTTGTTGCATTTAGAATGTACTTCCGAAATGATTAGGTAAAGTGATTGTATTTTAAAGCGCTTATTGAATTATAATGAATATTGTGGAACATGAGATATAGCTCTAAATGAAGTGTTACATTGATTGAGTTGAATATTATTCATTGATGTATATGTATTCTATTTGAGTAAACACATCGATGTTGGTTCACTCACTGAGTTCGCAAAACTCATCAAAATTGCAATGTTGATTTTTAGGTAACGAGGAGACATAGCTTATAAGGCAATCTGATAAAAGTTTAGTTTTGTCACTATCGAAAATAAGAATGACTCAAAGGTTTGGTCAGCTGATACCTGCGGAGTTTAGATAGAATATATTTGTTTAATTTCTCATTTAAAATGTTTTGATTATGGAACTATTTATGGAAATGGCCTTGTAAATGATGTTTGTGAAATGAAATGATAAATGTTAAACTTATGATTATAGGTGTTCTGTATGATGCCTTAAGAGTGAATATGATTGCTCGAACATGCCATTCTCATAAGGTATGTTATTGAAAGTCCTTTGGATGTTCGGATATATGCTCTATGGTAATGGGGTGTTACAAGTCTGGTGGTAAGGGATAAGGGAATTAATATTTAGGAGCTGCCTTTCAAGTACCTTGGGACCCCTATCTCCCCTAAGAAGCTCAGTTATGCAAAGTGTTATCCTTTAATCAATTCCATTGATTAACGACTTCATAGTTGGTTTAATAGGACCTTATCATATGGAGGTAGAGTTCAGTTGGCTAAATCTATCCTTTCAAACCTTCACCTCTAATGGTGCTCTCATTTGGCTATGCCTAAAGAAATTTTAAAGGTGATTGATAGATTGATAAAGAATTTCATATGGAGCGGCTCAAATGGTCAATCTAAGGTGCCTAATGTTAAATGGTTAGATGTTTTTCTTCCTAAGGAATATGGAGGATTGACCATCCCACTAACTAAGGTCACAACTAAGACCCTCCTAATCAAGCGACTACGGAGACTTTGTAAGGATAAGGAGAGTATATGGGCGAAATAGGTCTATCAATATTTCTTTAAAGGGAGGAGTATCTGGGAAGTCAAACCTAGTACCTACACTTCGTGGACTTTACAACAGATCCTACTAACTCGGGAGGAAGCACAAGATTACATTAAAACTAAAATAAGCAATAGAGCAAATACGTCCTTATGATATGACAATTGGTATGGTTTGGGAGCTCTGTATAAAATTCGAGAGTTGATGCCATTGAGTTATGTTTTCCCTCAAGATTATAGAGTTAGTGTATTAATTAGACACAACAGCTGGTACTGGCCAGCTACTTTAGGTGACAATCCTTTATTATCATGAAAAAATTGCCTAATTATCATCCTGATGCTAATGAGGAGTATAAAATTACATGGACTCTTGTCAAATTTTACTAATAAGACATTATGACAAACCTCCTTGGACTTGCTTGGTTTGGGATTCTAATATACTTCCAGCACAGGCTTTCATCCTATGATTAGTTATGAGAAGGAAATTGGCAACAAAGGATCGTCTAAAATTTAACACCCTCTATAAGACCTGTGAGTTGTGTAGGAGCACAGTAGAGGACTATGATCATTTGTTCCTCATCTGCCCCTACTCTCAGATCGTATGGACTTACATTTGAGACTGTGCAATATTCAATGGACTCAGACTGATTGAAATGGATTCTTCGCTTGGATTCTCCAGATTAAATTTTAGAAGAAAGGTCACCTAGGGGTTTTTTGACTACTGTTTGGCACTTCTATCTATGGGCTATGGAGGGAACGAAATGAGCAGCTACATGGTAAGGGAAGGGAAGAAGCTTACAACCCAGTGCAAGCCATCATTCACCAAATCAAAGAATATGCGACAATTTGAAACTTAGCTACAAATATGAACACACACTAGGTAGAATCTTGGAAAATTTGGGAATCACTTATTGGAATGGAGTAATTGAGGAGGTCGGGTGTCTAGTACTGGGATTTATTTACAAGCAAATGAAAAATAAGTTAGGCGAATATTTATTATCAACAGGAAAGACGTTGTAATCGATTGGATTTACTGTATCAGATTCACACCGTCCACTAAGAGTTCCTCTTGTAGGATTGAGGGGCGGCCTGGCTCATTAAATAGGTGTTGGTCATAGACGAACACTCTTCAGAGGCGTCGAGATCGCATTTAAAGCTTGATCCTTGAGTGTATGTTAAGGCTTCCAAAGCTTTCGATGCCTTAGGGAGTTTCATTTTCTTTATTTGGTATTCCTCTCCTAAATGGGGCCCTTTTTTTTAGCTTATTGTACCTTTTAGTTATTTCATTAATGAATTTATTTTAAGTATAAAAATTAATGATAAAAATTAGTTTATCTTATTTTTATTTATAAATAAAGTTTATAAATTTATAAAAATATAAATGGAAATGGTAAATAATAAAATCTAGTTTCTTTATATTTAAGAAACAAGTTTCATAAACAATTTTTTATTAAATAATAAATATAATTCATTAGTTAATTTATATTTTAAAGTAAATAAATGTATTTTAATCTAAAAATTTAGATTTATTTTAGATTTAATTATTATCAATAAATTAGTTTAATGACAAAATTTAATTAAATAAAATTTTATTTTTATTTTATAATTTTTATTTTTAATAAAAAATAAAAAATACAATAAAAATAAAAACTATACCAAATGACTACTAAAAATTTCAAAGTCCACTTATCCAAATTTAATTGAATTTAAATTTAATATCAACCCTATACAATTTTTTAGGATTCTAACTTGAATCTAAAAAATCTCGAACTTAACTCGATTGATTCTTATTTCAAGCTGATACTATTATATTTAATTATATAATGAAAGGAAAAAATTATATGATTTTTATTAATAGTTTTTATATAATCACTTTCATATAGGTAGTAGTTGTTTATTATTATTATTATTATTATTATTTTATATCAAAATGATTATAAAAGACATCAGTAGAATATTGTATTGTCAAATCTAATGAAATTAAAGGCATTCACGGTAGGTACTGGATTGTTTTTTGGTTGGAAAGGCAATGATTGATCAAATCTGTTAGACCGTGGTTTTCATGTCACAGGGACACCTAACTCGGTACGAGTGGCGTACCGAGTTAAGTAAGTGATCACGTTGGCATGTGAGTGGTTCTGAGTCCTTGTTGAAGAGAAAGCCGTTGGAAACCTTTTTTACGATAATCCATTAAATTATGCACGCTTGTAATCACTTTGTTTTCGTGCGCTTAAGCTACAACATGTTACATCAACTTAATTAAAAAATTAATGGCTATTTATCCAATAGCCTGTCCCACTATTTTTCTTTTATCATAGTGAAAATCCATAATTATTATTTTAAATTAACATTAAACAAAAATTTTAAGTGTAAATAATAGTTTTGTAAATTAAAATTTTGATTTATTTATTTAATGAGTTAAAAATTTAAATTCACATTAATTTATATTTTTCAATCAATTACTTGCCAATAATAATAATGCACCTTTTTTAAGATCAAGTGATGTACTCGTTAAAGATGAATAATTTTAACTAGAGATCATGATATTTCTTTTTTTTATATATAAGAGTAAAATTTGTATTTATTATCTTTCAAACTCATTCTAAACCAATTCTCAGATTCATGGAATAATTTATAAATTTATTTGTTAAATTAGTATTTTAAAATTAAATTAAAATTTTATTCTAACTAATATTCAGAGACAACATTTTTATTTTTTTATCAATCCTACAAGTTTTAAACAAGTCATATCTTATTTTATTTTTTAAGCATATAAATTAATGACAGAAGTGTGTTTATTTTATTTTATTTATAAAATAGTATATAAATTTACAAAAAATAAAAATAAAAACTATAAAAAAGAAAATTTTGCTTCTTTATATCTAATAAACAAATTTTATAAATAGATTTTACATTTAATAATAGACATAATCTGGTAATTAATATATATTTTAAAGTATACGAGAGTATTGTAATCTAAAAATTTTTGTTTATTTTGTATTTGACAGTTAATAAATAAATTAAATTTTATTATAAATTAACTATATATTTTTTATTTTTAACAAAAAATATAAAGTAACAATAACAAACAAAAATAAAAAATTACAATAAAAAATAAAGTGATATCAAATAAATCTATGTATATTAACTCAAATCCTTCGCTTAAAAATATAATAATAATAATAATAATCTGTTTATATACTTGTTGAAGATAAATGATCTTTTAATGTAAGATCATGATATTTTAAATTTTTATAATAATACATTTAATAATCATTATTTAAATATATATATATTTAAATAAATTATTCAAAATAAATGAATTAATATGACTTCGTCAATCAACAATTACAAGTTTTTATTTCTTTACAAATTTGTGTCATAAACGAGTCACATACTTAAAATTAAATATCAGAAGACCAATATTTGTTCATTGTAACTCGTGCGACGCCGTTTCCCTTTTGTTATTTTCCTTCTGTTATCTAAACCTTCCGTTGGAAGGTCCGTTCGGTGCTTTTGGAGTGATAATGGAAGATCCGTTGGTGCCTTTTTGGAGTGATTTGGTTGGTTATCCGCACTAATCAATCACATTGACTTTTGGTAATACCTAAATCTCCTGCAGTCCTACGCTCACCCAATTTTCCCTCTCTCTCAGACTTGTCGTTTTTTGGTGTATATCATTTTTTGTGAAATCCCCATATTTCCCATATTATTCATATCTTTGTCGTAGTTTTCTTTTCTTTTCTTTCCAAGATTAAAAAAAAAACCAGTCCCCTTGCTCTAACCATAAGGGAAACATTAAAAAGAAAAGTAAAAAAAAAAGAACTTTAATTTAACATGTAAATTAAATATTTATAATTATTCAAATTAAAATTTTGATATTGGAAATTTTAATATTTAATATTTAAAAGTATGAATTAATTCTTAAATTGATTGAATTTTAAAATTTAATTCAAATGTTTTTAAATAGTTTTTTTGAAAAATGTTTTTAAATAGTTAGGATTTAATTTAATTTTTAATAATTAAGATTTAATTTAAATTCTTTAAAGCGTTATTATTTAATTTTAACACTTTGAAATACATATATAACTTAAATTTAAATACAAATATAAGATAGGTTATCTAACGTAAATCAAAGGAAATACATATAATAAAATAAATAACCCAACAAAGTGAATGAGTGGACGCGGGTCATTGAATGCAAATCATGCCTTCATTGATTGAGCTAGAAAATCCTTTTCATCTATAAGTTTTGTATATTTCTCTTTTTTTTAGATTATATAATAATAAGTAGAAACCCCCTTCAAATTGAAAACCAGTTAATTGAATAAATATTTATTAACTTTATAATTTATTTTATATTATTAAATTATTAAGTATTTTATTTAAAATATATTAGTAATAAATTATTACATAATTTCAAAAGTTGTATTTATCTAAAATGCATTTTTAATACAATTTTAAGCCAACTCTCTCTCATGGCGGGGGGTTGGAGTGAAAGAGACGAATATTCGGGTGAAATTGGATGACTTTAAAACTTAATATATTCTTCTGAATCCGACAGCAACTCCGTAGTTTATCATGATATTTTATAAAAGATTCTATAAGACTTTATTTATTTCTCGATTGAAAGTAGCAGGGCAAAGCAAAGGAAGAGTTTGGATATAGAGAGATGGGTCATAATGATACGGGTTGCTGTGGGGCTAATTTCTGGTTATATATAGTAGTGATCGCCGGACTAGTGTTGTTCGCCGGCTTGATGGCCGGTTTAACACTGGGACTCATGTCTTTGGGCCTCGTCGACCTCGAGGTTCTCATCAAATCCGGCCGTCCTCAGGATCGTATTCATGCAGGTACTGAGTTGATACTGTTTCTGTGCTTTTGTTTCAAGTTTTCGGGGATCTTTTTTACGATTTGTTTTGGTTATTTCGTGTTTGATCAGTGGAAATTTTGTGTTCATCTAAGCTGAATTCGTCCTTTGATTCTCTTGTTTGGCTGTTGTTTGTGTTTTTGATTGGCTTAGGGTGTTTGGTGTTAGTGGAAACTTTTGAAGTTAATTTGACCTGGTGTGTGATTTGGAGGATTAGAGACTCTGTTAACTCGCTGAGTCCGAGTCTTTGCTTGAGCTGTCCCATGATTTCTGTTTAAGCCGTTTAGCCGCATGAGTTTGTTCTAATTGTGTCACCTGAGGTGATTTTTGTTGTATTTCGGCAGCTAAGATATATCCAGTGGTGAAGAATCAGCACTTGTTGTTATGTACTCTTTTGATTGGTAACTCTTTAGCTATGGAGGTACGCTACGAACCACGATACTGAATCTTATTGTTCCTCTGACTCGAAGATTGATGATAATATGCTGAATCCAGATTTGGAATTTGATGTTTCTGTGTGACTGTTTGTTTTGTTCCTAGACCCTTCCTATATTCCTGGACAAACTTGTGCCACCCTGGGCTGCAATCCTGATATCCGTGACTCTCATACTGATGTTTGGAGAGGTAAGTTTTGGTGATGATGGATTTGTTCTGTTCCTGTTCCGGAATTAATCTATGTAGCTTTCAGGGAAAGCATTTTTGGTAACTATACTTGTTTGGTGTTAACAGATACTACCTCAAGCAATATGTACTCGGTATGGGTTGACAGTTGGAGCTGCTGTGGCACCTTTGGTCCGTGTTCTGCTGCTTATATTTTACCCCATTTCTTATCCAATTAGTAAGGTATGTTTATTGTCTGAGACTGTAGGAATAATAGGAATGTTTATGCAATTGAGCCATGTTTCATGGAATGTCATATGAGCTTTTGAAATATCGATATGTCAGTGTTGAGAATTGTGGGTTATTCTATTTCTTGTAAATGCAGGTTCTGGATTGGATGTTGGGAAAGGGACATGCTGTCCTTTTACGAAGAGCAGAGCTGAAAACTTTTGTTAATTTTCATGGAAACGAGGTATTCAATATAACTTGCAATTGTCTCTAATGTGCCCCCTAACGGCCAGCTTTGTGATGACTAAGCCATTTATATTTTGGTTCTGTAGGCGGGGAAAGGCGGGGATTTGACACATGATGAGACTACCATCATTACTGGGGCACTTGAATTGACTGAAAAAACTGCAAAAGATGCAATGACTCCCATATCGAAGGCATTTACCCTTGATCTGGATGCAACTCTTAATTTGTGGGTTTGTGGTTTCTTTTTCATTCATGCATCATCTTTTTCATATTCCCCGTTGATGCTAAATTATGGTCCTTTTCTCTAGGGAGACATTGAATGAGATAATGACCATGGGACATAGCAGAGTTCCAGTTCATGCAGGAAGACGAACAAATATCATTGGACTTGTTTTGGTATGTCATGTCTTTATCATATGGATTCCTTTTGGTGATTTCTTTCTTTATACTAACACTTGATTGTTTTCTACTTTGCTTATATCCTCTTGCAATCTATTTTACTTTAACAGAGAGGGGAAAAACTAATAGATGTTTTCTTCATTTTCAAAGTAGTTAATTGTCTTTTCTTCATTGCTTTATTAAACATTGTTTTTCTTTTTTTTTTTAATAATTTGTATGTCTTCATGAGGTTAGGTGATGGTTGAACTAAACTAATCTTTAAGCTGTAGTATCTGCTTGTCAATATTTTGCAAGGGGTGCAACTATTGAGTGGTTAATAACGGTGAGTGGAAAAGAATATTGATGCCATGTGTATCTGAAGTATTTCACTATTTGGGTGTGGAATATGAAATGGATTAACAATGGGTTTGGCACAACTATAACTGTTTGATGATTAGATCCTGATGGTGTTTGTCTCACGCCACGTGTATCACTTTCACATTCACATCTAAGCTATATATGTAGAAGGTTATATGGCACCTTGAACAGGCAGATAGAATTATATATTTGAATTAAGTTGATAGAAGATCCTAGTAAAGCTATCCCAAGTAGGATATAATGCTGTGATGGAATGGCCAGAAACTTTTTCTGGGCAAGTGAAAGTATGGCTCAAAGATCCTGGTTTATGTTTATAATCAGTCAGCTCCTCTTCCACTGTTTTCAGCTAAACTCATTAGGTATGACTATAATGCATGCAGGTCAAAAATCTCTTAGCAGTTGATCCAAAAGATGATATTCCTCTTAAAAGAATGATCATACGGAAAATTCCTCGGTAACTCCTATTCACTTGAGTTATATACATCTTTAAGTAAAATATATGGTTGCATGTTATTTAACTAGGACGAATAGTGGGACATCTAACTATTATTGAGCCTGGTAATTTCATTCTTTTGATTTTTTACATAATCTCTGCTCTTGTTGAGGACCTTTGTCATTCTCTTCTTACTTTTCGACTTATGGTACAGTGTTTCAGAAGACATGCCTCTGTATGATCTCCTTAACGAGTTCCAGAAGGGTCACAGTCATATTGCTGTTGTGTACAGAGATATAAGTGTGAGTAAAGAGATGAAGCCGCCGCCACCTGAATTTAAGGATAGCTGTCGCAAACAGAGAGGTAGTGTTAATTCCATCTAGCTTAGAATATGATCCAATCATTACACCAAAATCTTCAGAAACTTTGTGCATAGTGATATCTTGTGACGTAAATTCTAGTTATTTTCCCTTGAATTAATTTCTTATGCACCTGAAGTATTAAGATCCATTCTAAACTAAACTTCCTTCCTTTTTACTTTTTACTTTCTTTCTGGCCAATGATATGAATTGTGCTTTTCTAGCCATGGTAGGAGGCCTGATCTTCCGCTTTTATGTTGATTGGTGATAACCAGATGGTGATAAAGGCAGCTTGACTTCTACTGCCAAAAATATGACGGTCACCTCCGAATCACACGAGAATAAAACAACTCTTAAAAAAAGTGGAGGCCAAACAATTAAAAGTAGTCTACATGTAACTCCTTCCTTTAAGAGGCGGCACAGAGGTTGTTCATACTGCATCTTGGACATTGACAATTGCCCGATTCCAGAATTCCCATCAAATGAAGAAGTTGTTGGTGTGATTACAATGGAGGATGTTATTGAAGAACTTCTTCAGGTATATGAAATCTCGACTATGGCACAGTATGGCCAGGCACATAGTAGGACCAGAATGTAAGGGTCAACCGGAGTCCTGTCTTGCTAATGGATTCTATAAGATTCTTTTCATCATAAAAAATGCCTCCTAAAATTAGCGGACCCAATACTTCATTCCATTGGAATGGTATAAGCCAAATTTGTGGAGGTTGTGTACCTTCTAGCCATGTGATTTGGAAATGTTGGTGTTCTGTAACTGAAACTGCTTGTTTAATGGCATCGTATGCTATTTAGCCAATGTTCTAACTTAAGGATTTGATGTTTTCTCTGATGCCAATCTGCCAATGTTTTGTTATGCAGGAAGAGATATTGGATGAAACTGATGAGTATGTAAACATCCACAACAGGTACAGGTTTTCTTTTGTTGCATGTATTTACATCAGCTATCCTTGCTTTTAGTCTTTCTCTGCATAAGATATGCTTGTGCAAGATGATGAACATGATCGGAATGTGGAATAAGTTACCAAAATGCCACTGCTATAGCAAATTGATGGAACAATCTCTGATTCCTAAGTAGTTTGTTGAAACTGTCATATGGTCGGGATTGAACTACAAGGGAAAGTTTGATGAGAGTAACCCGAAATTTCTTGATTCGCAGGATAAGAGTCAACATGAATGCATCTCAGGAAAAGATATTGAATACAGTTTCGCAACGATCTGGCACCAACAGTTTTTCTACATGTAATGTAACCACAACAGGTGGTTCATTTAGCGACTCATCCACCGCCTCAAATCGGATGTCTGAAGGAGACTTATTGAAGAATCAACAGAAGTTATAGCTGAGCTTATGTGTTGTATGAAACATTTGACATAGATGAACTCACAATGATATATAAGTCTTAAGGATTTTTTAAGAACCATTGCATAACTGGCGACTTACATAGGTTCTGTAATTATTTAGATAGGTGGGTAGTCATGGTTTCATGTATTAGTATCCTAGGTGTTCTGAGTTCCATATTAGTCATTGTTATGGAAGTGTGATCAAGCAATTACAGTTATTTTCTAGAGGGTAATGGCTTCAAAGCTAGCAACTTATAAGCTGACAAACCTTGCCTCATATCTTGATTTTACCTCATTTTAAGCAAATATTCTACTTCATATCTCTCTCATATTAAGCAGCTCGTTCCAAGCACAGGTAATTGGAAATTAATTACACTTAAAAGGTTCCAAAATCTAAGCCCGTAGCTCACATTCAAAATGAATTCAACGGTACAAGTGATCTTGTGCCTGGTTAGGGTGGCAATGAGTTGGATTTAAGTACCTTAAGATTCAAATGTATGTTTAAAAAATATTTTAAGCCGTTTGATTTAGCTTTAGATTCTGGTTTGTATTTGTGATTGTTGTGTTTTTGTATTGAATTTTGTGTATTTTTTGAATTTTTATACTGTTTTTTTCAGTTTTTATGTTATATTTGTATGTGATTTTTTTATATTTTTTTATATTTTTTCG
>JAOXYD010000002.1:1590313-1619497 GCA_028565735.1 Pinacopodium congolense
TTGAATTTTGTATATTTTTTGAATTTTTATACTGTTTTTTTCGGTTTCTATGTTATATTTGTATGTGATTTTTTTATATTTTTATATTTTTTTCGATTTTTATATTTTAAAAAATTAAAAACTAAAACAAAAAATAAAATTTTAAATGGAGAGGCCCTTAGTTTAACTTCGAACTTTAAGTTAATATATTGAATTGGATTCAAATAAGTCCGAATTTTATATTTTATCATATTAAAAAAAATTGTTGTACTTTAGTTTGATTGGGAGTAAATACCCAAAATCCAATTCAAATGTGAACCTGTTAAATTAAACTCATTCGTTGACTTTGATCATCAAGTTGGGACTTTTTCACCGTTTGTATTTTAGCCAACATGGCGAATAACAGGCAGCATCCATCCTTGGTCCTTGGTCCCTTCCGCTAATGGCGCTTTCTGGTCTGCAAAATGAAAATATAAAGAAAAATACAAGGTGCTGTTTTTTTTAAAATGTATATAAGGGGTTGCCTGTTAGTGCTTATTTTTATTTTTATTTTTAAATACAGAAATTAATGATAGAATAAAAAATGTATTTACTTTATTTTTATTTATAAATATTATTTATAAAATTTTAAGGACATAAATAGAAAGTTATAAATAAGAAAATATGATTTTTTATATTTAATGCATAAGTTTTATAAACAAAAAATTTATTTTAAATAATAGATATAATGTATTAAATAATATGTATTTTAGTGTATATAAGAATGTTTTGATATAAGAATTTGAATTTATTATATATTTAGTTGAATAATAGATGTCATTTATTAAATAATATGTATTTTAAATATATATATATAAATATTGTAATAAATTTAAATTTATTATATATTTAATAATTATTAATTTTTATTAAAAATAAATATTTATTTTCATGTTTTATTATAAATTTTAGTAAAACTAATTATTATTATTTTTATATAAAAAATAGAAAATAACAAAGTCAAGCCAAAGTCGCAAAGAGTAGTACTAGGTACTAACTAACACGAAAAATTGTAGTTTTAGTTTCTAGCAAGAGAACAAAACTTCTCAGAACTGTCAGCATTTCTCCGGAGGTAGAGAAAGTTAACGTTGGTAAATGTCTGTCCTAGGCAACCAAGGTAAGCCGATTTATGTAGTCATTTCACATTTGCTTAGATTTCAAGGTTAATCATTTCATTTTTTTGGGTTTCAGAGTGATTATCATGGCTCATCCAACTTTGGTCCTACCACTTTACAGTCCTTTTCCTGCTCATACTCCTGACAGATCTTACTTCACAATCCTTCTGGTGACTATCTTAATACTGAAGAGAAAGACCCTTTAAGTAAATCCTAGTTCTGTTCTTTTTTTTTTTTTTTTTTTTGGAGCGATGGCTATAGCTCGGCTTCGACGGCTTGCTCGCCAGGTGAAACGCCCACATGGCGTCTGTGTGAAGATGACAGCAGTTGCTGTAATGGGTCTTTGCTTTATATTTGTCTGGTCCATGTTCTCTTCTTCTTCTTCTTCAGTGATCACTCAAAGAGAGAGCTTTGAGGACATAGCCGAACCAGTTCCAGGACGCACAGGGTTGAGCACTTCCAAACCTTCAACTAAGCGGAAAGAATCAGGGAAACACGAATCAAGTAGAAAGGACAAGAACTCGAAAGTTAATTCTGAGTTGGAATCCAAAAAAGATGAGAATTTGATTAATGGATCTGTTTCTTTAGGTGGGAAACAGCACGAATCTAGGACTGCAAATAGGACAAAAGCACAGAAAGTGAAAAGAGGAGCTAAAAAATTGCCTAATGCTAGGGTGGAAGACAATAACGAGCGCGAGGAATTACAGAATGATGAATTGGAAAATGAAGAGAATGAAGGAGAAGTAGCGGACGGTAAGGAAGAGGCAAGTGATGGTGAGGTAGAAGGGGATGGTGGTCTTGAAGGAGATGGTGAATTGGTGGAAGCTGTGGATCAAGAAGATGTGGAGAAGTTGGAAGATGAGAGTACGGAGTCAAAAGGTACAGTGAAGAAGCAGAAGGTGAAGGGTCCTTTGTTTGATTCTAAGGCACATTATAGTTGGAGATTATGCAATACAAGAAGCAAACACAATTACATTCCTTGCATTGACGTTGACAGTGGATTTGGTAGGCTGCAGAGCTACAGGCACAGGGAGCGAAGTTGCCCGAGAGCATCTCCGATGTGTCTTGTTCCTCTTCCCCATCAGGGGTACGGGTCTTCAGTCAGCTGGCCTGAGAGAAAATTGAAAGTACGTGCAGGGACTAGTGTTTCACAGCTTATAATTTTTATTTATGTGGAAAAAGGAATATGATTGATGGTCTCTTATTGTTGTTACTGCCAATTTTTATCCTAGCAGACTTTCTATAAGAATGTGGGACATCCAAAACTTGCTGAATATATCAAGCGAAACCATTGGCTGCTTCATTCTGGAGATTATCTTATCTTCCCTCAAGACCAATCTGTGTATAAAGGTGGAGTTCAGCATTACCTTGAATCCATTGAAGAGGCGAGTTATTGCCAGGCATATGATATTCAGGCCCTTGTATTAGAATACTCTTACACTGAATGTGGCTAAGATTATTATTGTTGTTTTTAATGCATTATGGCATTTACGACACTTAACCTCAGTCTCTTAGAGATGGAGTACTATAGTGTGTGGATTTGTGGTTAATTCCTGCTCTTGATGTGGTCTACAGATGGTACCAGATATTGAATGGGGAAAGAATATTCGTGTAGTACTGGATATTGGATCTACGGACTCTAGTTTTGGAGCTTCTCTAATTGATAAGGAAGTATTGACATTATCACTTGGCTTGAAAGATGACTTAGTTGACCTAGCTCAGGTTGCCTTAGAGCGGGGTTTCCCGGCATTTGTCAGCCCTTTTGGAAGTAGGAGACTTCCTTTCCCTAGTGGTGTTTTTGATGCTATTCACTGTGGAGAGTGCACTGTTTCTTGGCATGCTAATGGTTCATTTTTCCTTTCTCTACCGTTCTCCTCTTTCGGATAAGATACCCTTTACTGGTCTAAAAGCACCCTCTTTTTGCTATATTTCAGGGGGCAAGCATCTCCTGGAGATGAACCGGATTCTAAGGCCTAGTGGGTACTTTATCTTGTCAACTAAGCATGACAGCATTGAAGAGGAAGAAGGTTTGTGCTGACATGCTATAAACACTTTCTTCTCTATTGGAAAACTGCAACTTTTGGAAATATGATAGTTGTGTTTCTTCACCTTAGTACGTGATGAAGCTTAGGCTGTATCCATCTCCTGTACAAATTACTAATTGATTGGCTGCAATGGTTCTATATGGTGTGGCATGGCCTAGAACATGGATTCTTGACCATTACATACCAAGTGACTTGAGCCATATATTTCAATTTTATGCTTGGTTGACCTTAGGAACTCAAAGACTCTATCCATGTAGTTTATTTCCAAACCCGAGCCAATTCTATAACTAGCTGGGCTCTAGTGATGAACTCACTGTCAGGTTTCTATGGTTTTTAACACTGGCTCTCTATTATGTTTCTTTATGGATATTATGCATTTTCCCGGTAGCAAGTGTTGATCAGCATTGCTGACATTGTTCTCTTTCGTTCTTTATGATTAATGATTCCAACTGCTTACTCAAAGCATGCTTTAATGTATTATCCATATACATGCTCTTGTGACAAGTGCAATGATTGTCATGCTCAAATAAGTAAAACATTTCCATTAACATTGATCCTCTTTCTGCTTTCCAGCCATGTCCAAATTGACAGCTTCCATCTGTTGGAATATTCTGGCTCATAAAACTGATGATGTCAGTGAAGTAGGTGTTAAAATATATCAGAAGCCCGATTCAAATGATATTTATGACTTGAGAAGGAAGAAACATCCACCTCTCTGCAAGGAAAATGAAAATCCCGATGCAGCCTGGTAAGCCTAGGAAACCACATAATGAGTGGCCCTTTTATATTATTATTATCGTCATTTCAACACATGATAATTTTCTGTGTCTTTATGGGTCGAATCAAATGTCGCATTTGAAATGTCTCAAGTTTCTCCCCTGTAGTTGAAATCAAGCTGTTGATCGAGTTGTGTTCGTATCACTGTCAACTTGAAAAGTTTAATTCCATTTGCGGGTAACTTATGCATCTGCTTCGCACATGCTGCTGCATATGATTTCCTATTTGGATTCATAATTGATACCTTGTGAAATTCCTGGCCAGATCATGAAAGCTCACATGTTTCAATAAAATTCTTATTGGAAGAAGTAGGGAGAAAAAGCACTCTGATTAGTGATTACCTCATTCCTTCCTATTTTGTTGCCTGATGAAGTGGAGAGTTGACAGAATGAGAACATATAATCAAGTTTTAGTATAAGATTGGGTTTGAACTAATTTCATTCCTTTTTGATCTATGTAAGCTCCTAGACACCAACTGTCATGTTGCTTTTTGATGCTACTTACTCTGCAACTTTTCCTTGATCAGGTATTTTCCCATGAAAACATGCTTGCACTCTATTCCATCATCAATTGAACAACACGGTTCAGAATGGCCAGAGGAATGGCCCCAAAGGCTCGAAACTTACCCTGACTGGATGGCAAATAAAGAAAAATTGGTTGCAGACACAAACCACTGGAAAGCTATTGTTGACAAGTCCTATCTCATAGGATTGGGTATCGAATGGACAAATATTCGTAATGTGATGGACATGAAAGCTGTCAATGGCGGGTAAGCTGATGAAACTACTGTACCTGTGGAAGTTCTATTGCTTCTTTCTGTGATTTGTAGAGGAATTAAAATGGGAGGATGTTTTAACATAAACCTGTAGATTAAGATCATCAAGTTACAGGAATATGATCTCTGTGTTGTTATAACAGATTTGCTGCAGCTCTTTCACAGCAGAAGGTATGGGTGATGAATGTGGTACCTGTCCATGCACCAGACACACTCCCTATAATTTATGAACGGGGCCTTATTGGTGTCTATCATGACTGGTGTGAATCCTTTGGAACATACCCGAGATCTTACGACCTTCTGCACGCAGATCATCTGTTTTCACGGCTTAAAAACAGGTCAAATTATCATCTCTAGCTCTTTGCTTCCTTATAACAGTCTGCATCTCCATTCATTATTCTCTTCAAAATTGCAATTGCCAGGATAATCTTCCATAGTTGCTTACTTGTTAGATGAATTGTTATCCATTGTTAAGCTTCCCAATTAATCTCTCTTAGAAAAGAACCTCTGGAGCACCCCTGCAGTTCAACCATTTCCTTCAACTCTGAACTCTGTATAAAATTCTTGGCAGGTGTAAGCAGCCTGTATCAATAATTGTTGAGATGGATAGAATATTAAGGCCTGGTGGATGGGCAATTATGCGTGACAAGGTTGCTATATTAGATCCATTACAAGGAATTCTGCAGAGCTTGCACTGGGATATACGCATGACTTATTATCAGGATAAAGAAGGTATACTCTGTGCACAGAAAACCATGTGGAGACCTTGAAAGGGAAAAGCTCTGTATATTTTATCCGATTTCCACAGGAAAAATATGCTAAATTAGGACTTGAAGGCAAGCTTTTGTTTTAGTTGCTGCTGTCTTCATCACACCAACTCTAATTGCTGCTTTGATTTGCAAATCTAATTCCCTCCATCCTTCTATATTGTTTCTTATTGATTTCCATACTGGTTTGGCATACACCAGAAGAAATTGATTTTAGTATCTTCTCAATAACAAGCACACTGAAGCTAAACAGGTGATAAATTGATAACACTAACAAGCTATTTTTACCTGGAATCACTACTTCTTGATTTTGGACTGAGTTAAAGTTATACTAATAACTTATAAATTATGTGATCCGATTATTTTTTTTTTTTGGGAAATATAGTTATTCAAAATTAAATGATACACTCAGTTTGAAAAACTCAACTAACCAAATTAATGATGATGACAATGGATTAAATGGGTCCAAAGTCTTTTAACACAATATTTCAAGTAAATTCAAATATTTGAATGAGAATTGGAATAAAACTAATTTTTCATAATTCTTAAAAGTGATATTAGATTTGTTAATGACAAACTTTTTGAAATGTTTTAACTTTAATAACCAAATTTAAAAATTTTTAATACAGTAACTATCCTTTTAAAATTCGTTTAATTATGTGCTAACTTTTCATTGATACAACTAATGGAACTTGACATTACAAAATATATATTAAAAAAATCTCAAAAGATTAATTACTAAATCAAATATTTTTTAAAGACTAGTTACAAGTATATAACCTAATTACTGACCAATCTTTAAAAGTTTTTTAATTTAATAATTAAATTTTCAAAAAAATTTTCATTTCAATGTCTAATTTTTAAAAGTTTTTAATTTAGTAAACAAATTTTTAAAATTCATTCAATTTAAGTTAAAAGATAAGCTGTGTTAACGAAACTTGATATATGAATATTTGTGTGGTAAAATGTGCATGTTTATCTACAATTATTATTTAGGTTTTTGAAATTTTAATATTTTTAAATAAATTTTTAATTTTTAAATAAATTATCATTTACTGGACTTCCCATAAATTTATCATATTTGAGTTAATAAAAATATATATGGATATATGATAAATATGGATATACTCCCTCGTTTTAATAGTTTTAAAACCTTATAAAATTGATATCTTCACCAACTTTAAAAAATTCTAATGAAATATACATGAAGGAGAAAATTTAAAAATAAAGAGAAATTAGCTAATAGTAAAATAAAGATGAATTACTTTGTTCTCGTAAAAAATTACTTTATATATTTATAAAAAACATTTTTTATTTTTAGATTTTAATAGGTTACACTAATTATTTATTATTAAAATAATTATGATAAAATATATTCACTAAAATAAGAATGTTATTTATAAAGAAATCTAGATATTATATTATATTTTTAAAAATCATAACTAACATATAAAAAGATGAAAAGATGAAATTTTAATATGGGGATGTAGCTCAAACGGTAGAGCGCTCGCTTTGCATGCGAGAGGCACGGGGTTCGATACCCCGCATCTCCACTTCTAACATATTCTATATTTAATTTGTTAAAAAAAGATAAAATTTTAAGTATTAGTTTTGTAGACTTATATTGAAAAATTATTTCAAGAGTTACAGGGAGACTAGATAATGATTTTTTAATGTAATAGTTTTAATCTTTTAAAGATTTTTTAATGTTTATATCTATTATTTGTTATAATTCAATAATATATCTTTAAATCTAAATTTATGAATAAAGATATTTTGTGATTATTATATATTTTATTTAAAAGATTTATTCACAAATTATTTCTTTCAAATAAGTGACTTATTAAATCTAAATTTTAGATACCCATTAAAAAAGAGTCCAACATATAATTACATGTTTATTAATTAAATTTAAAAGTTGTTATATAATATTTTGTAATAAAATATTGATATATTTAAATACTTGTTAAAAGATTACAAACTTTGAAAACTTAGTAACTAAATTGAAATTTAAAGCGTTGCTTTACATGCTGTAATTTGTTTCCTAAAGACTATGAACTCAATGCAGAATAAATGATTCGTCTATTGATTGCACGATGATTTGATAAGTCATCAAACACTAGTTAGTATTAAGAAAAATTAGGCCTTGAATATTTTAACTTATGATGAAGATTTTTTTTTTTCTCAAGAAGTGAAATATTATCGACAAGAAAGAATAGTCAGTTGTAAAATGCATGACCTGATGCTTGATTTAGCAACTTTAATAATAAGATTAGAGAACATCATATCAAATGGAGATGCTGACAATGTAGGTGAGAAAACTTATCATATATCATTTGACTTCAATATATATTCATTATGTCATTGTTAGCCCTATATAACACCTAAGAGATGGTGAATTAGGTAATAAAATTTTCTTCTAAATAAAAAACCTAAGTCTTTCACCAATTTAATTAAAAGCGGAAGTTAAACAACAATTCTAATTAATTGAATTAAGTGATAATAATAAATGAAACAAGTGCATAAAGTAAAGAGAGAGAGAGAAGAAGGAAACTTCACGATTTATTCTAGTTCGGAGTCATCCACTTATCCTTACATTTAGTCCACAACACTATTATTGAGATTTTTGCACTATTGCAATCAAAATAAATACAACTTTAGTAATACAATCCTTTTTGAAAACTTAAAGATAACATTTCACTCTTTATTTTCTAAGGCTAAAGGATAACCTCGTCATTATGACTCTTCTTTTTCAATGCTTAAGAATAACTCTTACAAGAATTTACTCTTAATTTTCCAACCCCACATACAAAAACTTTCACAAAAATGTCACTCTCTTGACCTTACCAAAATATTTAGGGGCTCACATTAATACAAGAATGAATGCACATAACTTCACTAACCATATAAAACACACTAAGAACACATTAGACACTTGTATAAGAGTTTGTAATACTTCATCTTCTATAAAGACACAGATAACATATTTATTTATACTCATTTCAAGGCCTTATAGCCGTTTTCCAATATTCATATTCATTTAATCATTTTACCATTGTAAAACTAGTCGTTGTTTAACGTTCATCTACCAACTTACAGTATTCAGTCGACAGATACAATCATTTGGTCGACCAACCTTTAGCAATTACCTGTTCAATCGACCTAGCTTCAGCATTTATTTGTTCGATCAACTGATCTCATCATTCGGTCGACCGACCTTCAACTTTCAATAATTAGATTGACTGATCCTTACCATTCGGTCAAAGCAACTCCAAATCTATCGAACTTAAACTTAAATCAAAATAACACTAACTCAATATATCACAACACAAATTTCACAATTCAACACAACTAAATTCAATCATCTTACTAAATTTTCTTAATACTTTAGTCTAATTAATATCTTATTATATACAATCTCATGCATAACCAAATCAACTTGAATCCATGCAACTCCAATTCAATTTATACAACCTAAAACTTAATCATACAAGTCATAACATCATAATCACTTTACCAAAACTTTAATCATACCAATTTATTCATCCATTCATTATTTATTCAATTCATTCAACACATATACTCATGCAATACCTTACATGCATTTAACCAAACATTATGAGAATTGTCACACACATCAAATACAAATACCTTTTAATTATGCATTATATATGCAAATATTAAATATAGATGCGTATTTATGATTGAGTCCTTTCAACACTGTGGTAAAACTAAGAGAAGACTTGTAAAATAACTTACACAAAAACCTATAAAATTCTACTCATGAACTTGATCTTCTATCTCCAATCTTCAAGTTCATCCTCAATGCTTCTCTCATCATTAATACAGTCTTTAACTTTATTTTTTTTAACACAAACTCTCAAATATGCTCTTCAACTCTAAGACTCCACAACAATCCATTTCAAGTATTCACCGTACACTTTAATATTTAATTTCTTCAAACTTATCAATAATAAACTCCATAAATATATTAATAGAAAACACTTTGTCATCATCAAAATAAAGGTGGAATCAATCCTTGGTTCAATAATCTCCTCTTTTTTTATAATGACAAAACTATGTAATATTATATACACATGACAATCAAACTATATTAAAAAAAAAAACAAACAAACATCAAA
Organism: Pinacopodium congolense; assembly: GCA_028565735.1. NCBI lineage: Eukaryota > Viridiplantae > Streptophyta > Magnoliopsida > Malpighiales > Erythroxylaceae > Pinacopodium > Pinacopodium congolense. The sequence goes on from JAOXYD010000002.1 coordinate 1,599,953, forward strand.
CAAAATGAACAACCATCATACGTAAACAAAGGTTTACTTCCCCTTTCTAATATCACATATACTATTTTTCTCCTTTTATAATCATCAAAAAGTACACATCCAATTATAAAAAGGTACAACATTTGATTATCAATATGAAAAATAAATAATACCTTAACTTTCAAATATACTCCCCCTTAATAATATACACAAAGAAAAACTGAAAATACCATATCATTAATATTTAAAGAAGGGATAAAACAACTGAACTCATTTTAAAATTTCAACAATCATTAAAATAGATACCAATTATTATTTAGAAAGGGATGGTTAGACAAAACTCGCATACTTGATACTAAACTTGTTGAAAATGTAATTCGTCTATACTAACTTTTAAAAAATATGATACTAAAATTTAAACAGCAAAATTTGATACCAAATATTATACTCATTCTTAATAGAATCCAATTTTCAAAACAAGATATCACTTGTTAATAACATTATTAGTTATCAATTACTGAAAAATTGAGATACCAATTGTAAGGAAAAATAAGGCAAATTGATAATTGATACTAATTAGTAAGACAATAATCACAATACTAATTGTTAATAATACTTAAAAAAAACAAGTAGTAATATCACAACAAATATCCCTTATCATTGGCAAAATAAATACTCCCCCTTAATATATAATTGAAACCAAACGTCACAATATTATACAAGGTAAAAACAATTTCAAGATACCAATTAAATTGCTTTACATAATTCTAAGGTTGCTTCAAAAAATTCAACTTTCATCAAAAGTTTATCACGGATTCAACTAACACTCCCAAGTTAATCAAGCTTTTGTAACAAGTTCAAATATTTAAAATTTTAAAACTTTCCTTAAATTTATGCAGTCTCAATTTTCAATAAATTAAACTTTTATTGCAAAACATAATATGCACACACAAAAAAGGTTAAAACATATAAAATTATTAAATAACAAATGCATTCATGCTTGACTTTTAAAACACTCACAGAAGAAATCATTAAAAATAAACTTTTAACACTCAATCATACTGCTTAAATGAAGTTCCCTGCTCCCCCTAAATATAAACATAATGCTTAAAAACTAAGACTTCCAAACATTGATGGTACATGTAATCAAATGTCATAAGATTTTAAAAACCCATTTCAAAAGCTTAAATGCCATTAATTTCATCATTTATTGTAGAAGTTCATGCATGTTAACTCCTTATGCTATCAAACTATCTATACTTGAAAATCATGCATTTGCAAAGACTTTAATGACATACTCAAAATATCATTATGAGATTTTTTTAAGTCGAATATTATGACATGAATTATTGGGAACGTATTTTAGGAAATCTTTAACATTAAAATACATGATGTCTAATTTTAAAATTTTTTAAATATTATAAAGTTTTCAAAACTTTTAATAAATCAATGCATGGATGCAATTTAAACTTTTTAAAATTCTTTTAGTAAACAAAGGAATCCTTTATCTTTTATCAAACTTCTAAGCTCCCCCTCAATTAGGGTAATTTCTTAAAACAAATGCAAGTTCAAGTTTTTTTTAACAAAAAAAGAGGGGATAAAAAAGTCACGATTTATCGAAAATATGCTAAACATTTAAAAGGCATTCAAAATATACATTTGTTAAGTCATAAACTTCATTTTACCTAACCATGCAAAACCTAATCATATACGAATGTCATTCAGAAAGCTTTTCAACCAATTAACACATCCTATATGAAATCAAGAAGCTTTAAAATTATATTCATACAATCCTAATCGTGATTTCTAATGCAAAAACATGTCAAGAGTTAGAAATATTTAATTATGCTACTCAAAGGAATCAAGCATCAAAGATGAACAATTATATATGAAAATTACACATAAGAAACAATATAAGAGTATTGATAAATTTCCAACATCTTAATAAGTAACTATGATTAAAAGCATCATTCAGAATTAAAGGGGAAACACTCACAAATTAGAAGAGAAGGGAAGTGGTGGCTTGACGAAAGAAAAACGAAAGTAGCGACAAAACGAAAGTAGCGACAAAACGAAAGCATCAAAACCTAAAACACGACTTAATAGGTATCGGTCGACCGAACTACCACTATCCATCGATCAACCTTAGGTCGACCATTGTTCAATCAACTGAACTTGCATTCTGACGCATATCCAAAATATAACCAATTTTAATCATGAGAAACTAAAAAAAATCAATTATTCAATAATTAAACATGTATTCCAAAGTATTAGATAACAATTAAAATAAAGACCTATGCATTTTAAATTTAAGGCGCACCTTCCTTTTATGTTAATCACCGTATTTATCTATTGAATTTTTTACTTTTTTTGTTAAAAAATGTTGGCAATTTGTCTTTTTCTTTCATATACATGGAGAAACCCTTTAAAACCTACAAAACGAATTTAACTAATCATTAGTACCCATATCATCTTGGGTTCTCGATGATTAGTCTCATACCTATCACAATTATTTGACAAAACATTTAAACGATCGTTGTAAATTTGTTGAACATTCCCAAAGTGACCATAATAATGACAAGTCAAAGATGTATGCAACCTATATACATTTCCATGAACATACCCTAGTTTAGATCCATTAAAGGAATGATAATATGGTTTCTATATGCATTTCTAGATATAGACATTTTTTCTTTAATGTAATTATTGTCTATAATATGCATGAGATACATTTAATAGCATATGATTAGTATGATAAATGCTTTTAGAAACATTTGTATAACAATGAGGAGCATAAAAGTAAAAGGCCTATATGCATCATTTTGATGGTGTGCATTAATAAAGAAATTATGTCTACTTTTTGACACATGTACATTATTTCTATTTGATGATCTTGATGCATACAAAAATACATGATAATTCTTATAATAAGATCTAGATGATAAGGTTTAGAAACACTTTTAATGGATGACCTAGGTTCTTCTTTTTCTAAAGTATTTCCTTTAATAAATTTAGTCATACTAGAAGAATGCCCATTATCACTAGTATAACCTAAACTATGTCTCTCATTTTCAATCTTTTGACCACTCAACATGTTTTCTAATTTCTCATTCCCTTTAGTGAATTTTTCATGTGAGTCCTTAAGGGCATCTATCTCTATTTTAAGGGATGCATTTTCTTTATTAAACTATCATAATCAATGTTACATTTTAATTCCATTTATTTCTTTAAAAAGGTATTTTCTTGTACCAATTTTTTCATTTCATATTTAATATCATTCTTATGAGAACTTGAGCAAATAGATTCATCATAAAAAATATCATGAGTTTTAGAACTAGCTATATCATTACAAGTTTTAGCATTAACGCATACCTCTTCTTGCTCCACTAAGCTTTTGTTGAGTTCTTCTTTAAGAGTCTCCATCCTTATTTCTTCTCTAATAGATCCAAGCACATCCTTATAATTTATACCTTCGTACAAATTTTCTAATCTAAATCATATGGCATTAGCAAAGGTACACATTGAAACTTTATCAAGAATATTCTTCTCTAATACACAACATAAAATATTTAAAGCTTGACTATTCAAAGGCATTAATTCTTTATCCTTTTCGTCTCATTCTTCTTCATTCTTAAGAGCTAATTTTTCATTTACTAAAATTGTTAAAGCAAGGATACCTTCTGCAATTACAATCCATAAATCAACATTATAATCTCTTATGAACATTTTTATTTTCTTTTTCCAATCTAATAAGTTTTCTCCACTAAGCAAAGGGGTAAATAAGGATCTTTGCAAAAAAGTGTAATCTATCTTTACTCACTAACTCATTAGAATTAAAACAATGTGAGATATAAATTTTAATACCAATTTTTAGTTCCACATGACACTTAAGAGAGGGTAAATTAAGTGATAAAAATTTATTCTAAATAAATAACCTGAGTCTTTCACCAATTTAATTAAACATGATGTTAAACAACAATTCTAATTAATTGAATTGAACAATAATAATAAATTAAATAAGTGCATAATAGTAAAGAGAGAGAGAGAGAGAGAGAGAGAAGAAATACACTTCACGATTTATTCTAGTGTATAGCTATCTACTTACCCCCTATGTCTAGTCCCCAACACTACTATTGAGATTTTTGCACTATTGCAATCAAAATAAATACAAAGTTAGTAACACAATCCTTTTTCATGGATCAAAGATAACCTTTCACACCCCCTTTTCTAAAACTAAAGGATAACCTCACCACATTCCTTTTTTAAGGTTAAGGAATAACCTCACAACACATTCTTCTTTTTTCAAGGCTCAATAATAACTCTTACAAGAATTCACTCTTAATTTTTCAACCCCACACACAAACACTTTCATAAAAATGTCACTCATTTGACCTTACCCAAGTATTTAGGGGCCCATACTAATGTAAGAATTAATGCACACAACTTTACCAACTATATAAAACACACTAAGAACACACAAGACACTTGTATAAGAGCTTCTAATACTTCTTCTTTTATAAAGACACATATAACACATCTATTTATACTTGTTTTAAAGCTTTATAGTCGTTGCTCAACGTTTATATTCATTAAATCATTTTACCATTGCAAAACTAGCCGTTGTCTAATGTTCATCTGCTAACTTGCAACATTTGGTTGACTGATACAATCATTTGATTGGCTAACCTTTAGCGATTACCTGTTTGGTTGACCGATTTCATCATTCGATCGACTTATCTTCAACATTACCGGTTGACTGACCTTCAACTTTTAACAAGTCAATCAATCGATCTTTACCATTCGGTTCAAGCAACTCCAAATCCACTGAAACTTAAACTCAGATCAAATCAACACCAACTCAATATATCACAACACAAATATCACAATTTAACACAACTAAATTCAAACATCTTACTAAATTTCCTTAATAATTTAATCTAACCAATATCTTATCATATACAATATCATGGATAACCAAATCAACTTGAATCCATACAACTACAATTCAATTCATATAACCTAAGACTTTAACATCATAACCACTTTACCAAAACATTAACATACCAATCTATTCATCCATTCATTATTTATTCAATTCATCCAACATATATACTCATACAATACTTTACATGCATTTAACCAAATATCATGAGGATTTTCACACACATCAAATACAAACAACATCTCTTGATTATGCATCCTATGTGCAAATACAAATATGGATGTATATTTATAATTGAGCCAACTTAACACTATGGTAAGACTAAGAGAAGGCTTACATAGCAACTTACACAAGGCTTACATAGCAACTTACACAAAACTTATAAAATTCTACTTATTAACTTGATCTTCAATCTTCAATCTTCGTATTTATCTCCAATGCTTCTCTTGTCATCAAGATGGTCTTTAACTCCATATTTATTTAACACAAACTCTCAAATATGCTTTTCAACTCTAAGGCTTCACAACCATACATTTCAAGTCTTCATTATACACTTCAAGACTTATTTTGTTTAAACTTATCTATAACAAACTCTACAAATACATTAATAGAAAACACTTTATCACTACCATCAAAACATAGGTGGAACTAACCCTTGGTTCAACAATCACGTTCCACCTCACTTTTATAATGCTATAAATTTGAGGATATTTATTTTGTCAATACATTCATCCTTGGATTGTGAATGGTTGCTTCCTAAGTTAGAATGAGAAACTACTTTTTCTAACTTTAGGCATTTGAACGTATGAAATTGAAATATGATTGAAGTTGAAAAATGGTATATTCTCTTAAAAAGTTTAAATATTTAAAATATCTTTATCTTTATATATTTACCCTCATCCTTTGCTATTTAAATATATCAAGAGATAGATTATAGTGTTAAACTCTCTTCATTTTTACTGTATATCAAATTTTAACAAGTTCAAAATTGTTTTAACAAGAAATGAAATTCAAGAGGTTAAGTGTTTCTTAGTGTCAAGTTTGAGGGGCAAATTTGATTATTTTCCAAAATTATTAGAAATTTTGCTTAAAGTAAAAGCTACATCATTGCAATTATTGGCATGCAATTTAAAAAATAGGCCTTTATATCGTTGGCAAAATGATTTAGTCAGAGACTAAACTGTAAGGTTTATTTTTCCTTTCTAGAGATATAAAAAGATTTACATAGATGGAAAATTGGATTGTTAATCGAAGTAACAAAATGTTAAACATGAGACAGTTAAAGGTTGACTAATAAGTTTCTTATCAAAGCAGAAACAAAAAACTAAATCAAATAGACTGTAAATTGTAGAAAAAATTAAAGGCACTTTGGCATGAGCTTCCAAACTTAAAGACAAAGAAAACAATTGTTGATCAAAGTTTGCATTCATGATTCGATCAAATTTTTATTGCTATAAAGAGGGATATCAATTTCCACCAAACTAAGCACTGGAAGCTCTAAATTTAGTCACTTCAATTGCCTATTTTCTGTCACTTGCAAATTAGTTCTTTTCGTCTAAACTGGATAGACAAGGCTCTAAGCTCCTTAACAATTTAAGTACATAAATCTTATAAATAGAATTTGTTCAATGTTTGGAGGATACAATATTCCTAACACCATTGGTTTTTATGTTTATATCAGACAAATTGATTTCAAGCATCAATAATTTGAGGAGATATATTGTAGTTGTAAATAAATAAGGATTTTGTTTACTATTAATTATGAGTTAGCTTTTATATAATGAGAAATAAATGTCGCTATAAATGAAATAAGGGATTACAATGAAAATCCTTGAAAAATCATCCAAATTTATGGTTTAGTTGCTACAATTTTCACATAAAGAAAGTTCGAAATTGAGATAAAGAGCAATGCAACTACAGTATATTATAAGAACTCGAGTTAAAATATTAATCTCATATGTCAGTCGAGAAAATTTGAAAATATTACAGAATTCTTTAAACTCCTTGACATAAATCACAGACATCAAAGAAGCACAAAAAACAACCAGACATAGCCTACTCACATATGTCCTTCGTTGAAAGTTTTATATAGAACATCTGTTTAACTTTCCATTTGCAGGGCCCAATAGTGACTCACCTATAATATGCAAATAGAAGCATCAGTTCCCTAATTTTCGGAACTATCCTAATAAAATTTTCTTAACAACTGATTAAGCTTTGCATCTTTTATCCACTAGCCACATTCTTTAGGCCATTGATCCCATGCATTTTGTTGGGAATTTAAGGTGGAGTAAAACTTATAGAAATAAAAGAAAAGAAAAGAAAGTTACGAAAGAGAATTTTTAAACAAACAAATTCAACACGCCTTATTCATAACCTTGAAAGCTATTTATAGAGGTTCATACACAAACTCATAATTAAATTAGAACTCAAATACCTAATACTATTCTAACTAAAACTCTTACTAATAGACTTCTAACTAAACAGAGAAACTATACTACTACTAAAATAATGCTACTAACAAGATAAATATACCTAATCTAAGATAATATAATTTTGAATTATTCTCAACACTCTAGTTTAATTCAAAATTGAAAAAAAAAATCTTCAAACATCATGTAGCATTTCTCTCCATGTTTCTTCAAATTTATGAAACACTTTCTCTTCACTATATGATGCATTTTCTCATCATCTTGTTGATTCATTTGCTCACCAACCTCTAATTGAGCACCATCTCTCCAAAAAAGCAAGTTTTCTTTGTGCACTGCACTTCTCACCACTCAATTCAAAAGAGTGTTTTTTTTCTTCAACTGTCTACTATATTCCTCCTTTTCTCATAGTTCTTCTTTTCTTATGATCTTTCATTTTAATAGATCAAACTTACGCACAGGTCCTTTCAGATCAACAAAGGCTCTGATATCATGTTGGGAATTTGGGATGGAGTAAAATTCATATAAATAGAATAAAAGAAAAGAAGGCTATGGAAGAGGATTTTTAAATACACAAATTCAACACACCTTATCCATAATCTTGAAAGCTATTTATAGAGGTTCATACACAAACTCATAATTGAATTAGAGGTCAAATACCTAATATTATTCTAACTAAAACTTTTACTAATAGACTTCTAACTAAATAGAGAAACTATACTACAACTAAAATAATGCCATTAACAAAATAAACATACCTAATCTAAGATAATATAATTTTGAATTATTCTCAACATCTCTTCCTAGTTACTTCTTTTCCTATTTCTATTTTGTTCTTGTTTGTTTATATTGTTAGTACATCTCCTTTTCTTGTTTCTTTTCCTTTTTTTTATCCGTTGGTACGCAAAATAAAATGGCAGAAGTCGTACTTTTTGATATTGCAACATAAATCATAAAGATTATGGGTTCAGGAGCTTTATATCAAATTGGGATTTAGTGGGGAGTGAAGGATGAGATTGAGAAGCTCAAGAAAAGTGTTTCTACTATCCAAGCTGTGTTACTTGACCTAAAACATCTGCAGACACAAGACCTTCAAATCAAAGATTGGCTTCGCAAGCTACAAGATGTGCTGTATGATGCAAATGAATTACTCAAAGACTTCTACACTAAAGCTTTGCGCCACAAAATGACAAAGTTTTGTTTGCTTCGCTTTGCAATTGTTGTGAAGATAACCTCAATTCAAAGGCTAACTTAAATGAACGAGAATCAATGTTAACAAACTTCCTTTTGCTGATGGATGTACTAACCTGAATAAGAAAGGAAAAAGTTAAAACTTCATAATAATCACGAATTCAAATGATATAATGTTGAACTTATAGAATTATTTTATTGATTAGGTGTAACAATATTTTCAATTATGTTTTCAATAATATTGCCACTAGTTACATATATTGACTAAAAAATTATTTGATACATGATAGAAATAAAATTAAGGATATGCGAACATGCCTCAAATGTAAATTAAGGAGTTGACCGTTTTTCTTGATTATGTTTATACCTACAAAATAGTTTCATGTTAATCAATTTTCATACTTACAATACTATTGAAATTAGTAATAAAGAAATGGGCACTTACATTTAATGAGCCTTCATTATTACACTTAATAAGTGAATCCATTTTAATTTTAGCAAATATCGTTCTAAAGAATAAAGATTCAAATTTTTTAAGTTTATCTCTTCGATTTGTACTTGATATATATGTTAAAATTTATAAATGACAACTGTTAATTTTTTGTTTGTTTCATAATTCAATTTTGCTTTGTAGATTCTTATGTTGGTTTTAGTATGTTAATTATAATATTTATTATTCTGTTTATTCTTGGTGTATGATGCTTGAATACAGTTGATTATATTTTTATGATTAATAGTTATTACTTAAAGATATTATGATTTATTGATATTTAGTAATGAAACTTGATATTCTTTTATTTTTGTTATATTAATTCATATTAATACTTATTTCATAAATAAATGAAAAATAGTATTAATATTATTAAAAAATAGTTATTTATTGTATATTGTTATTATTTCATGATGTATTGATGTATTGATATTAAGTTATGATGATTTGATAATTGTTTTGTTGTTTATATTAATTCAAGTTATAGTTTATTTAAAAAATATGTAAATTTTGATATTAATAAATATGAAAATTGTATTATATTTATTGTATAAATTAAATATTCGAGATAGGTAAAATTTATTTTATAAAAGATGTATAATATATAAAGGAACTATTTTATAAATTTTACAAAATTTAAATTTTATTTTATAATTTTAAAAAAATTCAATACAAAACTAACATTAAAAGAAGGAAGGTAACTTAATTAATTTAAATACCCAAAAATGTTTAATTAAAGAAAATTAATTCAACTTTTTGTTTCTTTTTGTTTATATTTATATATTTATATATTTTCAATTTTTATATTATTTTATTCGATTATCATATTATATTTATAGGTTATTTTTTATTTTTTTAATTATTTCAATTTTTATATTTAAAATACAAACAGCACCCAAAAAAAACAAAAAACGATACCAAACAAGCTCAAAAATAGCTCTTGCTTTCCCTGAAACCCAGAGAAATGTTAATGTCAGCAGCTTCAACATAGTAGACTGCGTAGTCATGTCCCTGAACTCTACTTCTGCTCGCATAGCCCTTCTTGCTCTTCTCTCCGCTTCTACAGTTTACTGTTTTTACAAATCTCGCCGTCTCAAACTCCATAAACGCTCTAATCTAAAGCCTAATGCTCCATCCAAGCTTTTATTCATATCTCAAAGCGGCACTTCCAAAACCCTAGCTCACTGTCTCCACAATCTTTTACTCTCCAATTCTTTCTCCTTTGACCTCGTCGACGTCAAAGATTACGAGCCTGAGGACCTCTCGAAGGAGACTCTCGTTTTGATCGTTGCTTCCACTTGGGAAGATGGGAAACCTCCTCCCAACGCGCAGTTCTTCGCGAATTGGCTCGCTGAGAGCGCTGATGATTTCCGGGTCGGATCGTTGCTGCTTTCTAAGGTTAAATTCGCGGTTTTTGGTGTTGGGAGTAAAGCTTATGGGGCTAGGTTCAATGCGGTGGCCAGGAACTGTTCGAAGCAATTGAAAGAGTTGGGAGCTAGTGAGATTGTCGGGGTTGGGGATGGTGACGTGGACGGTGGTGACCTGAATGGGGTTTTTGCGGAGTGGAGTAGGAAGGTGGTTAGCGTTTTGAAGGGTGGTTGTCTGGAGAATGGTGAGGTTTATGGTAATGGATTTCTTTTTGGTCGTGAGAGTGGTGAGAGCTTTGTTGATGGGTTTGATGATAGTGAAGATGATGGCAGTAGTGGTGCGGAGTCTGGGATTGTTGATCTTGAAGACATTGCTGGTAAAGGGCCGTCGAGGAAGTCTGGTTCGGTCGCTGAAAAGAATGGGAGATTGAATGGTTCGAGAGAAATGGTGACCCCAGTGATCAGGGCCAACTTAGAAAAACAGGTCTGAATGTTCTCAAGATGTGAAAGGGTGTTCATATGTATTTGTTTGATAAATGGCCTATTAAATTTTTGTATTCAGTAGGTTAATGTCATCATTCCTTGTTGAATTTGCAGGGGTACAAGATTATCGGTTCCCATAGTGGGGTTAAAATTTGTAGATGGACTAAATCACAACTTAGGGGCCGAGGTGGTTGCTACAAGCATTCATTCTATGGAATAGAAAGTCATAGGTGGTTGCCCTTTTATGATTCTTTTTAGGCCTTCGCTTGATTCTAAGTTTTTCCTAGTATGAAATGTCTTGTCTGGAGACAGAAAATTCTCTGTTCTTTTAGTATGTTCAATCCTTCCTTTTTTAATCAAGGCTTTCATCAGTTGTAGGCATGCCTTTTAGATGTCATTTTTAACTTATAAATAGTGAATTTCTATATTTCTTGTGCAATCCCATGCTTAATAATTGTTGACCATGCATATCATGTCAAGAATAAATCATTATCCTGCACATACAGGAGTCATAATTTGTCAGTGCTTGAATGAAACAGATGCATGGAAGCAACCCCTAGTTTGGCATGTGCCAACAAATGTGTTTTCTGTTGGAGACATCACACAAACCCTGTTGGAAGGAGTTGGCAGTGGAAGATGGATGATCCTCTAGAAATTGTCAATTCTGCCATAGATCAGCATACCAGAATGATTAAGCAAATGAAAGGAGTTCCTGGTAATAGCATAGCTAGTTGTTGTTATTGGCTACTCCTTTTGATTTGTCTTGTCCAACTATGTTAATTAATCAAGCATTCTGTTCCAAACAAGACTACTGTGATTTAAACATCCTTATGTATCATGATGCCTGAATTGGAGGGAGCATTATGATTCACATGAAATGTAGTCATGGGTGGGGATTATCACAGTGCCTCACTTGAAGCTGACTTTTAAGGCTTAATGCCTAAGCATTTTAATTATGAATTTCCTAGTAAGATTTCTGGAATCCATGTTATACTATGCTATTGTATGCAGAGAAACTATGATGTTTGCTGGAGTATACTTATACTCCAGGTGTGCCATGCCATATATGTTCATTCATCTGATTGATTAAGAGAGTATGATTCCTGTAGGGGTTACATCAGACCGCTTGACTGAAGGTCTCTCTCCTAGGCATTGTGCCTTATCACTTGTTGGCGAACCTATTATGTATCCAGAGATTAACAAACTTATAGATGAGCTGCACCAAAGGCGAATTTCCACTTTTCTTGTGACAAATGCACAGTTCCCTGAAAAGATCCAAATGCTGAAGCCTGTGACCCAGGTTTAGAAGCTCTTGATTAGTTTTTTGTTGAATAAGATAGGCCATGCAATCTTGTTCTGAATGCCATAAGATTCATAACACTTGAATTTTTCTCGTGCAGTTATATGTCAGTGTGGATGCTGCTACAAAGGATAGCTTGAAGGCAATTGACAGACCACTGTTTGGAGACTTTTGGGAGCGCTTTATTGTGAGTACCTTGTGTGCCGAATAACTTACTAGTTGCAACTGATTAGAAAGGTTTTTGTACTTGATTGTTTAGCTTCTGTTCTTCAATTTGAGGCAGAATGATTCATTGGTACGTTGTAGCACTAGCTTGCTGATTCATTCTGAATGTTATATTGAGACTGGAAGCTTTATCTTTTGTTCCTGGGGACATTAGAAACAGAAATTTCGACAGATTGTTGTAGCTAATAGTTAGAACATGAGTTCAAGTCATGCTTTCAATTGCGTACAATTTTTGCAACTGAAAATTCTAATTTATTATGTTACTTCCTGCTTTCACACAACTAGAGTTCCTTGCAATCTCTGAACGAAAAACATCAACGAACTGTTTATCGTTTGACACTGGTTAAAGGATGGAATGCAGAGGATGTTGATGGTTATTTCAACCTTTTCAGTATTGGGAAGCCTGATTTTATTGAAATTAAAGGCGTCACATACTGTGGATCGTAAGTGCTTTTAGCCTGCCTTGTACAACAGTCAGTTTATTGCATATGTGGTAACCCATTTTTATTATAAAGGTCTGCTACATCAAAGTTGACTATGGAGAATGTGCCATGGCATGCTGATGTAAAAGCTTTCTCAGAGGCCCTCGCTTCTAAAAGCCAAGGGGAATATGAGGTTGCTTGTGAACATGTCCACTCATGCTGTGTTCTCCTAGCTAAAGCCGATAGGTTCAAGGTTAATGGGCAATGGTTCACATGGATAGATTATGAAAAATTCCATGATCTGGTTAGCAACAATCATCAATATTTTACTCGGACCAGGACTGCTGGCAAGTGCATTTCTTCTTAACGCAAACTAATAACTTGTTTCTGGGAAAATTTGCAGGTTGCTTCAGGAAAACCTTTCAGTAGCACAGATTACATGGCCGCTACACCATCATGGGCTGTTTATGGGGCAGAAGAAGGTGGATTTGACCCTGATCAATCTAGGTATAGGAAAGAGCGACGGCACAAATCAAGCCATTGAAGAACCGCTTAGATGTTAGAATGGGTTCTGGGCTTTTCTGATCTTAGATAATTTCTCACTATGCTATAGATGCATTATACTTGTGTAACGGTTTTCCTGGACACGACTATAGGTAAAAGGCAAGTATGAGGCTCTACAAGTTTTGTATTTTAGGATTTCTTAGTTATCAGGAGAGGAATTTGCTATTAGATCAATGAATTTCTTTTGCAAGAAAAGTTCGAATAATATCACTTTACACTTCACATTTTGGATGAATTACTAATTGTTTAGATCGCAATAACCCAAGCATTTTTAGATGGTCTTCAACTGACGTTCCCATATTTAGTCTCCTCAGCAAATATTAGTGTGAATTTGTTTATTAAAGCCCCATCAACAAGTCTTGATGGTGATAGTCTTCCATAATTCACTGTGTTCTTTAATCAATCGTGTAATATATTGTCACTTTGACATATTAGTTACATGTTTCATTATCTTTTTTTTTATATTGATATATATATGTATATAATGGAAAACTTTGAACTGTTAATTATATGTCCACCAATGTTTACTTACAAAGCTACGAATCTAAAAGTTAAAACAAAATTAATTCAAGTATTCGATAGTAAATTCTAAATCAAACCGTGAAAACTCTCATAGAAAGGCAAAAGAGTTTTAAGATACCCAAATCCAAGACTGAACGTTCTTGTAAGGGTCACACAATATTTCAGGAGCCACTTCTCGTATTAGCTTAACAGTTAACACACGTTGATTATTCGATAGTTATAAGGTGGGTATCTATTATTATTATTATTATTATTATGAATTAAAATAATCTAGACCTATGTGATTTAGTAAACTAGTAATTAGATTTTTATAGTTTAAAAAATATCAAATAAATTCATAAAATTTCAAATTACTTTTACCGTTAATCATTCTGTTATTTCTGTCATACGTAGATTATGTTACGTGACACCATGCACCACGTAGATATATCACATGATATTGGACTAACAGTAAAAATAATTTGAAACTTTAGGGACTTATTTGATAGTTTATCAAATTATAAGGATTTAATTGATAGTTTAATAAACTATAAGAATCTAAATGGTATTAAACCTTATTAATGAATAATTTTAATAATTAAAATAAAATTATTAATAATTAAATAAATATATGAAATAAATATTTTGTTTTTTAATAAAGTAATAAATTAAAATTTTAAAAAATCATACAAATATTTTATTTTTATAAATTCAATATATATAATAATGCATATATGTGAGAGTAAAATAAATATATTTAACATGCAAATAACATAATAATAATTACTTTAAATTGATAAATTTTTTAGGAAGATAATAATTTGATTTAAGTATAATTTTATATAACTTAAACGACTTTTTTTATACTCAATTATGATTAAATTTAAATAAAATCATTTAAAACATATTGAAATTTAAATGATTTGAATCTTAAATTTAAATATATTTAAACCTAATTTAAGTCATCAATTTTAGATCAAAAATTAATTTAATTAGTTTAAAATTTTTAATTTAATTCAAAATAAAATTAATAACTTAAACTGTATTTAAATAAAATTTACTTTTTCAATTTTTCTTATGAAAACTTTTTTTATATTCTTTATAATATTTTAAATATAGTTTTAAAAAATCTATATATCCAATTTTACTAGTATTTCTTATTATTTTAAATAAAATTTTAAATACGAATAAAATGTAATACATTTTATTTAAATCTAAATGAAATGGAATATTAAAAATCTTTTTAATTTTATATGAATTTTTTCTTGTGTCGAAGATTCAGAAGACGAAGAGAATAATACATAAAAAAATTTTAATATCTAAATTAGATTTAAATATATTTAAATTTAAGATTCAAATCATATTTAAGTTTTAATATGTTTTGGATTATTTTATTTAGATTCAATCATAATTGTGTATAAAAAAATATTCTAAGTTATATAAAATTATAATTAAATCAACTATTTTTATCCTAAAAAATTGATCAATTTAAAGTAATTATTACTATATTATTTATACAATAAATATGTTAGTGATACTATCACATATATGCATTACTATAAATAATGAATTTATAAAACTAAAATATTTTTATGATTTGTATGATTTTTTTAAAATTTTAATTTATTACTTTATTAAAGGAATATAATATTTATATCATATATTTCTTTAATTATTAAAATTTTTTATTTCAATTATTAAAATAATTCATTAATTAAGTTTAATATTATTTAATTTCTTATAATTTAGTAAACTTTTAATTAGATCTTTATAATTTGATAAATAAACTTTTAATTAGATTTCTATAATTTGATAAATTATTAAATAAATCTATAAAATTTCAAATTATTTTCACTATTAACCCAGTATCATGTGGTGCTACTGTTAGTCTAGACAAAAATAATAGAGAAACTAGCAGTAAAAGTAATTTGAAATCTTAAAAAACTATTTGGTAGTTTTGAAATTATAAAAATTTAATTGATAGTTTACCGAATTATAAAGGAACAGAATAATTTTAAGGGTTAAAATTATGGATAGTCCCTGTAATTTTTTAAATTATTATTTTAATCTTTATAATTTGAAAACTATCATTTTAGTCCTTAAACTTTTATTTTTTTCAACCATTAGTCCTCCTTTAAATTTTACTAACTAGACATAAACACATATAAAAAATTTATTAATCTACATAAATAAAATATAATAGAAGACTAATAATTAAAAAAATATTTAAAAACTTAAATAATAATTTTCAAATTATAAAAATTAAAATAATTATTTTAAAAATAACATGAACTACTCATAATTTTACCCCTATTATTATTATTTACCTTAGAACAAGGAAAAGTAAGACTAAATAGAAGCACTAAATAGAAGCCTGTCACTGAAAAGTCAAAAGGATTGCATCCCACCACACTAAACCATTGGCTGTGGTCTACACCACCTAATCTAACAGTTCTCTATCCTACGAACTCAAAACTCTCTACGCGCCACCAGCAAAGAGTAGGTTACACTTTGTAAGGCGGCTTGGGCCCCATTCAATATCCATGGTTAACCCTGTCTGGATAATCTTAGGGGCGTGACAACCACTTGCAGTAGCAGCTGATTGCAGGGTTGGCAATTCCTGTCCAATCCATAGGCTTCCAAAATCCAAATACGAGTCCTCAAGTTCTTCGTGATTGTTGTAGTAGCAGATGGAAAGATGGAAGCTTTTGGTATATGATCACTAAGTAAGAAGCAATTACCAATCTTTGAGTGAAACCAGAAACTGTGTCAGAATGGAACTAAGAAAGCTTCTTACTTGAAGCTTTCTTGAGCTTGTGCAGAAAATGAGTCTTCTGGATTAAATAAGAGATGACAGGCACAACCATGAAAAAAAAAATGTATATATATAGCAACATCAATGGAATCTTCACTTGAAACACAGAAAGAAAGAGCAATGAATCATCAGGCTAAGAATGAAAGCTCTTTGTCGAATCAACTAATATGCAGTTCCTAACCAGAAGTTTTTCCAATCTGATCATCTTTCTTTCTTCCTTTTTTTTTTTCTCCTTTTCTTGCTTATTTTTTGTCAGTTTAACCATAACTCGATAAAGGGTGTACCAATCCATTACTAGGTTTCCGATTTAGCAGCTCTTTCTCGGTAGGCTTTTTTTCCTTCTGCTTCTTCTCGGAGGCTCTCTTTCTTCAGATTGTTCACCTTCCTTCTTTTTAACTCGCTTAAGCATCGACAGACCTTCAGCTTGCAGTTGTTGTTGCTGCTGCTCCTGTACTTTTTCTTCTTCTACTACTACTTTGCTGGTTTTAACCTTCTTGGACTGATCGTCATCAGCATGAATATTACTCTCTCCACCAGATTTTGGTTGTTCCTTCTCAATCTTCTCGACTATCTTGCGAGGTCTACCTCTTTTTCGAGGGTTTTGAGGCTGTTGTTGCTGCTGGGTTTCATTCCCTGTCGACGAAGCTTCTGCTATTGCTACTGATAGTTCCTTCGTCTTCTGAGGTTTCTTCTTACCCATCATACCTTTCCCAATCACTCACACGAATTCGAAAAACCAAGCTAGAAATTAACTAAATCACTCTATATTAATACGAACCCAGAAAATAAAATCGAATCGTGAGAAAGTTTCGAGCTTTTATTACCATCCCAGCCTCTTTCTTGAATCCAAAGAAACCCCAAAAGCTACCAAGAAGATGCGGGCCTTTGCTTTTACTTCCTAGAAGCTAGACTACCATTCGCTCTAGATATTTCTCGTCTATTATAAAACTGTTCTAGTCGTATCTTTGACCAATATCAAAGTTCTGCAAAAGCCAAAGCTTTTTCTCTATTCAGCAGAATATTGAATGCACAATGAGAGAGCTCACAAAAGGTGAAAAAACAAATCATACTTGCCTTGTGTTTATCCAATCCAATCCATTTCTAAATAAAGTTGCAGAAGAAAAAGACATGTTTGGAGGTGGGAAATGGAAATGGGGTCGAAGTTTGGTAGTGTGACTCTTTCTTCTCTAACCATGGTTCGCGGGATTTAGACCAAAATGGGCTGCAGTTAAAAGGTTAAAATGCAAAGAAGTCGATTTTATGTGTGTGAGGGAAGGTTGGCATTTGCTGCTACTACGACTACAACTACTCTGTTCAGTGTCTCAGTCTGACCACTTTTGTGTCTCTTCTCTTCCCGGGTTTTACGTCTCATGGGGGCCTACGTGGGTAAGAAGAGCTACTATAAGATTTTATAGCACCTATAAGCTATAACGTAGGACTTCTTTTTTTTTTTGGAAGGTGAAATCTACACTTATTATAATTAGAGGGATTGAATTTTATAGTTCGAACCTGAAAAAACTTGATAATTTAAACTTACGTTTAAATCTGATTAAATTTAAATAGACGGATTTAAATTTGAATATACTCAACCTTCATGCATATGTAAAAAAATTTCAAGTCCCTTTTCTTGATAGATTTAAGGTATAGTTTTTAAGTTAGTTAATAAAAAATATAAAGATAAAATAATTAAAAATAACTCACCTTTACGGCCACTTTATAAAACCATTTTTTAGAGACAATTCAAATTCAATTTGAGTTGTTGCTTCGTTTTTTATTTTTTATTTTAATAATCTTTGGCAGTAGAAATAATTTGAGTTTGAGATTGTATCCTCAAAATTTAATTCATTTATGAATATTGTTTTAGTTCATGCTTAATTTATTGTCCATTAAAAATCAATATCAATTAGTTGGATCGAGTCGGTTATTAATTTATTAACTAAAATATATAATCGGTAGGTGCCCAAAATTTTATCTGGTGCACAAATGAAGAATAACCCCTATAGAATTTTCAGTTGTTAAAAAATAAAAAAATAATAAAGATGAGCAGAAAGTTAGTTTAACTTTTCTTTTTAATTTTGTATATTTTTATTATTATTTTTGCTATTTTTTAATTTTCGTATTGTATTTATGTATTTTTTAAATTTCTGTAACATTTTTTTAATTTTTATATTTAGAAAAATATAAATTAAAAATTAAAAACAGAAATAAAACAAACAACCCCTAGATTTGGATCCGAAACCTTGAAACCTTTGAAGTACTGAAGGTGTGAAAATGCAAGTTAAAGGCATGATTTTTTTATTCTGATTTTTATTTTTATTTTCATTTTTTAAAATATGATAATTGAAAAAAATAGAAAAAAAATTTAAGAGTACAATATAAAAATAAAAAAAATAACACTGAAAAATATACAAAAATTAATAAAATATTTTAAAATAAAAGCAAAAATTGAATGGTCCTCAATTAAGTGGCACGGACAGTTTGACTTTTATTCTGTTAAAATTGACCTGAAGTGCTTGAACCGGTAATGGCAATGGAAAAAACGTACCCCACTTTACTCGGTTCAACTCAATAAGGAAATAAATAAAAGAGAAGAAAAAGACAAAGGGGTATTCATAAATTCAATAGAGACTGACATATTAAGGTATACTTTTATATATTTTTTAGTTTTTAGTTTTATTTTATTATTTTTTAAAATAAAATTTTATTTAATTAAAATTCATAATAAAATTTTAAAAACCTATTTAATTAAGATCTATCATAAAATATAATTTAATGATAATAATTAAATATTAAATAAATTTAAAATTTTAATTTAAAATATTCTCGTATATTTTAAA
>JAOXYD010000002.1:1659353-1676406 GCA_028565735.1 Pinacopodium congolense
CCTAGCCTTTCCAAAGGTAGTACACAACTCATCCTTAATCTCAATTTTAATTCACTACATAATCTGTCTAAACAAAGCTTAATTGAAAGTAATTTAGGGTAGAATTTTCCCATACTTTAATTACCAAAATTGCACTTCAATTCCAGTTAATATTCAATATAATTTTGAATTAATTACACCTGATTATTCAACATAATAATTCAAGTCTAAATGTAGTAAAACATGACATATACATTAGATCAAAATCATAGCCAACATTTACCTCAAAAAAGTCTATAAAGATGAACCAACTGCAGGAAATTTTTCAGAATCAATTCCAACATCTAGACTCAACTTCGAGCTCAATTTCACTACCTTTAATGACAGAATCCAATTTTGGTTCCTCATGAGAATTATAGATAAAAGTGTCTAGTTTCATCAAAACTTAAAATCATTCAATTTGGATACTTACAGGTCAAGATATGGCCACAATATCAAAACCTACTCAAGTGACGCAACTTAAAATTTTTTCCAGCACTTCAATTACTTCCTACACATATGCATATTCGGTTTTAGGCTTCCTTCTTCATCAATCAACACAAATCAATACCACAAAATTTCCTTACCTTTCTAGCAATGTTTGAAAGCTCCACACTTCTACAAAATTTCCAGAAACCTTAGGGAACAAGCTAGAGTTTCGGTGATGAAGAGAAAATCTATATGAAATGGATCAACTTCGCACCAAACTTAACTTCATACATAACCTTACTTAGAATTCATTAACTCACCTTATATACAGCTGGAATCACTCACATGCAAGTTAAAGAAAAACTAGAACGTAAGAGGGAGGAGGATTTTTTGGTGGTGTAGAGATGGAAAAAGCCAAAGAGAAGTAAACCCCTCTTTCCTCTCATTGTATACTTGACACATGACTTTATGCAGGCAGCACACATGCCATCTTATGTGTCCAACATATGCCCCCCTAATATCCCTCCATTTGCCACACAAAGTTGCTGCTAACTGGCTCTCTCATGTGCTACCAAATGTCTAAATATAAAGGGTTATACTTGTTCTAATTTTATACAGCCACATGTTATTACTAATTCCATGCCATTTATTCCACTGGAGCCCACAGATTTTAACCTGTGGATTAAGGCTTGATTATGGAATTTTAGAGCCAGAACGAGTTAATACTTGAAACATGAAAGTTGTATCCCTAACTCTTATCTTTAATTTGCAACAAGAATCAGGTCATGTGGATGAATATAACTCACGTTATGATTTTTCTACCGCAACTGCTCACAATGAAACCTAGAATTGGATACAGTACATTGCGTCCTGATATTGGGTGTCCTAATGTTTGAATTTGGTGAAAGTTTGAGCATAAAAAATGTTCCTTAATATCCCATTGACCTAACAATGGAAGAAATTATTACTAACTCAACACCATAATCCTACATCAATTTCATCAATTCCATTCTCGAATTAATACCTAATTTGCATGTAAATCATGTATTTATAACTAGGGTTTAACTTGGGGATTTACAATCAATTTAACCTTTCATACCCGAGAATGAGTCAATTGAATGCATATAAATTCTTTGCAATGTGTACTAATTCATAATTCATGCGTGTATGCTATTTTTATGCATGTGATATGCATATCAATGAAATGAAATTCATGAATTTTCAATGACATCACTTCGATGCTATAGTCTAGGGTTCTAATCCCCTAATTTGAAAAACTGACTATTACAAATTCAATATTTCTATAAGAATTTGCTATCTTTGGACAGGAACATGATCGATGTAACGAGTCGTAAAGCTCTGGTCGACAAAACCTTTCAAGATGCAATGAACTTGATAGCAATGATGGTGAAAAACTCTCTCAATATTAAGGGAATCACAATAGTGCTTCCTCCTCAACAAAGCAAGTGAAGGAGGTATCTATTTCCAAGTTGGAGTAACAAGTAGGTAACCTGACCTCCTTAATATAGTAAGTAATAATTGGCAAGGGACCCACTAAGATACGTGGTATTTATGCTTTAGCTGATCATACTATTGATGCTTGCCCCATTTTACAGATGAACAACATGTCAATACAGTTGGAAGATTCTAAGGATCACACTGGACGTATAATCCTTTCACCCCCACCTACAATCCAAGGTAGAAGGATCATCCCAACTTCAGGTACGGGAACCCACAACAAGGTAGTAGCTTTAATATGTGCCAACCTACTTATCAGCAATAGTAGCAACAAGGATTCTAAGCATCACTAGGTTTTCATTAGAACTAACTGCAGTTTCAACCAAGGCCACCCCCTCCACCACTACAACAGCAAGCTAGAGGTATGTCCTTAGAGGAAATTATCAAAAGCTTAGCCATTAATACTTTTCAATTCTAGGAAGAAGCGAGGAGTGGTCTAAAGAATTTAAAGAACCTGGTGAGTCAACTAGTAGATTCAATAGGTAAGGTATAGGTACAAAGCTCAATAAGGTTTCCTAGTCAACCTAAAAAGAACCCAAGAGAGGATTCTTGGTTCATGACTTTGAGAAGTGGCAAAGAGATAGAATGACTAATGAAGAAGAAGGAGAAGTAAGGAGAAGAAGAGAAACTTGAGCTTGTAAAGAAAGAGGATAACCCTCCTAAGACCAGTTCCCCACAACCTATTATAACTAGACCACTTTCTATTTCATTCCCTTGTAAGTTAGTTAAGAACAATCAAGAGGAAAAGGAAAAAGAGTTATTAGAGATACTTCATAAGGTAAACGTCAATATACCTCTTTTGGAAGTAGATAAACAAGTTTTATGGCACGCAAAGTTTTTAAACGTGCTATACACTAACAAGAAAAAATTGAAGAGAGACGAGAAGATTAGTATGGGGGAAATATGTCAACAACCTTGCAGAGGAAGCTACCCCCCCTCCCAAGTGCAAGGATCCAGGTATTTTTACCGTCCCTTGCAAGATAGGTAACATGAGGTATTAGAGATGCATGTTAGATTTAAGAGCTTCTATTAATTTTATGTTGCTTTCCATCTTTTAAGATTTAAATCTTGGTTCTTTGAAAGATACTCGTGTTTTCACTCAATTAGCTAACCAGTATAACACATACCCTAAGGAGATTATTGAGGATGTTTGGTATAGGTAAACGAGATTTTTTTCCTATAGATTTTTACATATTAGACATGCAATATGAGGATTCTTCCAATCCCTTAATAATTTTGTTATGAAGGCCATTTTTTAAGACATCTCAGATGAAGAATGATGTACATAGTAGGGTCATGACTATAGAGTTTGATGGCAAGGTTATTTGTTTCAACATCTTTGATGTTATGAGATACCTATTAAATTGTGAGTTAGTAGCTAAGATAGATATTCTTGACTCTTTGGTGGAACATTGGTCTCTTCTTTTTATAGGTTACCTTTTAATGGTATCCTTGACTACCCCAATAGAGTAAAAGATATCTAATTGTTGGCAAAGCTAGTTTGAGCTTAGAAAGGACTTAAAGGAATCCGTTAAGGCCCTTGGGACAAGCCTTTAATATTTCAGCAGGTATGTCCCTCACTTTCTAGAATTAGCTATTAACACTAATTGCCTTCTACTATGAAGACACTAGAAGTGGAATTGAAACCTTTACCAGATCACCTTAATTATGCTTACTTGAGAGCTAACAACACCCTTCCAATAATCATTGCAAGTGACCTCACTGAGGAGCAAGATGAGAAGTTTGCATGTGTTTTGCAAAGTATAAAACAACACTAAGATGGATAGTTACGGATATCAAAGGTATTAGTCCTTCTTGATGTATGTATAGGATTTTCCTAAAAGAAGAAGCTACTCCAATCTGTCAAGTTCAAAGACGCCTCAACCCACCAATGATGGAGGTGGTGAAGAAAGTGACAATGAAGTTGGTTGATGTGGGTGTCATATATCCCATATTTGACAACAAGTGGGTAAGTATATTGCAGGTGATTTCGAAGAAGTCGAGCATCATAATATTGAAGAATGAGTATGGATACATGGTCCCGACTTGGGTACAGAATGGATGGCAAGTTTGCATACATTACTGCAAACTCAACTTGATGAGTAGAAAGGACTATTTTCCTTTACCCTTTATTGATAAGATGATAAACCGTCTTGCTATTCATGTTTATAATTATTTTCTTGATGTTTACTTAAGTTACATTTAGGTGGTCATCACTCTAGAAGAACAGGAGAAGACGACCTTTACATATTCATATGGGACCTTTGCTTATCGATGAATGTCATTTGACTAGTGCAATGCTACCACTACCTTTCAAAGATGCATGGTAAGAACCTTTTCTGATTATGTTGAGAAAATTATTAAAATTTTTATGGATGATTTTACTTTGCATAGGGACTCATTTGAATAATGTCTAGATCACCTCATTTTAGTACTTAAGAGATGCCTTGGAACTAACCTTACTTTTAACTTTGAAAAGTGTTATTTTATGGTTGAACAAGAGATAGTTTTAGGACTTGAAGTTTCTATCAAGGGTATTAAGCTTGATAGAATCAAGATAGACCTTGTATATTCTTTGCCTTAACCCATTTCTATGAAGGAAGTTCATTCCTTTTTTAGTCATATAGGGTTTTATTATAAGTTCATTCAAGACTTTTCAAAAGTTGCATAGTCATTGTGTAGACTACTTTAGAAGGATAGGGCGTTTATTTTTAATGAACAATGCAAGAAGGATTTTAATATCTTGAAGGAGAAGTTGGTTACGATGCCGATTTTACAACTTTTGGATTGGAGTTTGCAGTTCGAACTTATGTGTGATGCCTCTAATCATACTATTAGGACGATTTTGGGCTAGTAAATAAGGTAGATTCCTCATTTTATCTACTATGCCTCGAAGACCCTGACCAAGGCCTAAGTAAACTATACCATCATAAAAAAAATAGAATTTTCTTTAGATAAGTTCATATCTTATTTTTTGGGTACTAATATTGCCATTATTCTCATAATGCAACTCTATAGTTATTGACGAAGAAGGAGGCAAAGCCGAGGCTTATTCATTAAGGGTAAGAAGGGCTTGAAGAATGGAGTAGCAAATCATTTGAGTAGCCTAGTGAAGCATGGTCCAGACATAAGCCATATCAATGATGACTTCCTAAATTAGCAGTTACATTTAGTATAATTGGTAACTCCCTAGTACGCTGACATGGTGAATTTCTTAGTTACTCATCAATTTCCTACAAATTTCACCAAGACCTAAAAGGAGAGGATGAAGAGCCAAACCAAGTTTTATGTTTGGGATAATCTATATTTATGGCAGTATCATGTAGATCAAATCATCAGAAGGTGTGTACCTAATTATGAATATTTTTTTCCATTTTGAACTTTTTATCACTCTTATGCATGTGGAGGTCATTTTGGACCCAAACAAATAACTCGTAAGGATTTAGAGTACGGGTTTTATTAGCTATCTCTACTTCGAGATGCCTATGATTTTTGTAGGACTTACGATAACTGTCAGTAAATAAGTACATTAGGCTCCTATGAGGAAATACCTCAAATCCCCATATTGACTTGTTAGATTTTTTATGTTTGGAGCATGGAATTCATGTGTCCCTTTCCTTCTTCTTTTAGATTTTAGTATATTCTACTTACATTGGATTATGTCTCAAAATGGGTGGAAGCAAAAGCCTTCCGAATTTTCAATTCTCAATGATTGTAAATTTCTTGAAATCAAACATTTTTTTCCAATTTTGGAGGCTTGCGAGCTATCAACAGTGATAAGGGGACTAACTTTTGCAATCGAATGATTGAGGCTCTCTTGAGGAGATACCAGGTGGTGCATCGAGTTTCGACTATTTACCACTCTTAAACAAGTGACCGAGATAAAGTATCCAAATAAGAGATTAATTCCATTTTAGAAAAGACAGTGAAACTGAATATAAAGGACTGGAGTTTGCACCTCGATGACCCCTTATGGGCCTACCCATCTACTTACAAGACTCTAATTGAAATGTCACTGTATTGCCTCACCTTCAGGAAGCCATGCCATATCCCGATAGAGCTAGAGCACAAGGTTTATTGGGTAATCAAGAAGTGCAACATGGAGTTGGAGGTTATTGGTGCCTATAGAAGATTGTGGTTATAAGATCTTAAGGAGTTAAGACATTAGGCTTTTGAGAATGTCAAAATTTACAAGGAAAAGACCAAGGCATTCCATGATCGCAACATCTTAAGGAAGACAGTGGTGGGCTAGAAGGTCCTTCTTAACCATTTTTTTAAAACTTTTTCTAGATAAATTGCGTTCTAGATGGAGAAGTCTTTTTTAGGTCACTCATGTATACTCCCATGGAACAATAAAAATTAAGAGTGTAAAGATAGGGAAGGAGTTAAAATTCAATAAGCATCATCTCAAGCCTTATTTTGAGGGATTTCAAGTGCATAATTTGGAGTTTATGGAGCTTGAAGCTTAAACAAATATTGGTTAAAATGGGTCCACAATGGTCGAACTTGTGAACTTAAACAAGCACTTTTTAGGAGGCACCCTAAACTTATCATTGAATTTTTATGTGTTTTTTGCTTAAATTGTGGTTTGTTTCATTCAAATGTTTTATTTGCTTTTTGTTTGTTTTGTTTGTAAGAATGTAAGAAGGAAGCTGTGATTTCTATTTTCAAGCTGATATGGCCTCTTCAATTTAAGGGAGTACTTCTTGTTCCATCCCTCTTTTATGTTTTTACTGTCCTTCAGACATTAAGGACAATATCCATTTTAAGTGTGGGGGTGGGTAAGTTAAAAAAATTTTGCACTTAAGTTATCGTAATATATGTTAAACTATGAAATTTTATCATTATAATTGGAATGATATTATGTGTTTAAATTTAAACTAGGCTACTTGAGTATAAGGTGAACCAAGTTGATTGATTGAAGTAGCTGGTTATATAAAATTAGTCAAAATTTTGATACTTAAGTGATTAGGTAATGTTTGAAATCATTATGGGTTTTTATATGAGCCTATACGAGGAATTAAGCTTATATGACTACATTCCAAAATCATTTCACTTTCTTTGTTATGTGTGATGCTTCCTTAGGAAGATTACCTTCAGAACTTTCTTTGAACCAATTTGACACTAATAGATGCATGTTATATGGAAAGGATTAAGGCCCTCTTTGTTTTCAACACTTTAACTTAAATGACCCACCTAATTTATTCTCCTTTATAACCCCTTTTGAGCCTTAATCCCCTTTTTGTTTCTTGAATTAAACACCCAGAAACCCATTACCCTTACCCAATTATAAGTCTAATGATGAGCTAAGTAATCATTTGATGTTTATAGTATGGGTCTTTTGAATTACAAATTATTCTAAGATGGTTTGAAAGGTACCTCTAATTATGTTATGTATTGCATATAGATGCTACTATTGTTTTCTTATTTTTGAAAAAAAGAGAAAATAAAGAAAAGAAGAATGAAATGAAAAAAAGTGGAAATAAAAAGAAAAAGAACGAAATACCGCAACAATAGTTAGCGATGATTAGTAAGTTGTATTCACATGAATGTCTTAAGAATTTTATTTGGTTATCCCTGTACACTTAGTGCTTTGTTAACACTTGTGAAAACCCTTTTAGTTGTTTTTGATGTACCAAAACCAAGCCCCATTACAACCTTGAGTAAAAATCCTTTTGATCCATGATAATATGTAATCTATGGGGAAGAAAATTGGT
Source organism: Pinacopodium congolense (assembly GCA_028565735.1). Lineage (NCBI taxonomy): Eukaryota > Viridiplantae > Streptophyta > Magnoliopsida > Malpighiales > Erythroxylaceae > Pinacopodium > Pinacopodium congolense. Next base: position 1,667,036 of record JAOXYD010000002.1, read on the forward strand.
GAATTTGCAAACTTATGGTGGTATGGTCTCCTAGATTAAGTCTTGAGCAAAACATTGACCTTGAAAAACTTGAGTGAAATAAGTAAATATCATGAGGAAATTCATCTTGGCTTTATGCTTACCTTTGATCAACGATGTCTTCATTTGATTTTTTTTATGTGTACTAATAAAACCAATCATGTTATGTGTGTAATAGCTTAATACTTGAATTTACCTAAGTTTGAAAGATTGCATGCACTTGGTCTCCTTGGAAATGAATTGATAGAATATAATGGTTGTGTTTAATTTGCTTAAGGACAAGCAATGATTCAAGTGTAGGAGAATTTTATAGGAATGAATTTTTTTTATGTCTCGATATGTCATTTGGATTGGATTCATAAAAGTGCTCAATTTGTGTTATATTTTGCTTTATAATAGGTTTAATCCTTTAGCACAAGTTTTAAGAGTAAAGCATGAAGTTTTGGAGAGATTTGGATAAAAAATTGGGTAGAGGTCTACTGCTTAAAGACATATAAGGTGGGCAAGAAAGACTAATATAGTGGTTTGCATAGACCACCATATACCTTCGAAAACAAGAACAATAAATATGATGAGTTCTCAAACCACCGTAATTATACCTGATAACGAAAAAAATAAAGACAAAAAGGATATTTCACAAACATCACTTTTGTCCTAATTGGAAAGGGTATGAAAACCCCTCCAATGAGTAGAGAAAGTAGAGAGATTCGGCATTTTATAGAACTAATAAAGTTAAGCGGTGCCTAAATAAGTGGAACAATTGAAAATTGTATAAAACTGATAAATAAAATCACATCTTAGCATGACATGATTTTGCATTTATTTGTGCTAGTCTCCTCTTAAATGCGACTATGTTATTGTGCAAACATATAGACATAAGAATATCTTATTTAAATATTATAATATTGAATAAGAATAAATATAGAATCTTTACTGAGTTGGCAATTCATACCTTACCCAATGATATTTTCCGGAGCGAACTTGTAATTGTCGAATCCAGATTACGTGAGTTTATCAGTTGAGTTTAAGTGGGCCAACAACGAGTTCAATTATCGTTATTTGAAACATTTGGATTTTATTGTATTAAGCATATTTTAATGTATTAAGACAAATTCAATGTTATTTTACTATTTGTGAGATTGGATTGTGATGATAAATTTTACTTGGTAGACTTAATAGGATTATGGTTTGGTTTGTTATATGCATGTTTTGAGATAAAATCTTTGGGAGCAGTTACAATAGCTAAGTTCCATTCATTCAATGTTCCCATTAGTGTAGTTGAAATAAGTGTTTCTAATTTATCTTTCTATATATTTCAATTTCAATTTTATTTTTCTATTTCTGTGGATGAAAACGCTTGGAAAGGTATGGTCACTTATGCCCCATTTCCTTTTATGGACTATAAAACACTGTAGTTTGGGTTTAGTCAGGTTATGCTAAAATCAATTTACAACCTTCTTCTTCTATTCTTACCTTCTCTCACTAAATTCTCTTACTACTGTAACTCCCAATTCTTAACTACCGAATCTCTCTAGTCTTTTTTCTTTCTCATCTGTAACAATATCTTTAAACCCTTGTTGATTCCCGATTAACCAAATTCATATCCCAATTAAAACCCTATCAAGTGGTATCAGAGCAGCTACGAACCGAGGGAAAGCATCAATGGCGGAAACAGTGATGGTCGAAGAAAATGAAGACCAAGAATGGAGGCAGATGGAAGAAAATCTTAGTAACACATTGAAGGAGATGGGCCATCTTCATGAAAGGAGAATGCAAGAATTGAAAGACTTGATTTTGCAGTTATTTCAAAACAATCCAACGAAATCACTGAAAATGATAACAAAGGATAACAAAGTGCCTCAAATAGAACGTGGAGAAGGTATTAATGCAGATAACCCATACTGCCCTTCTCCTGTAATTAAAGAAACTAATAAAGATTGTGTGGAAATGATTGAAAATACTGGTGTACAAGTGCAAGAAATAAAAAAGGCGATGGTTGAAGGTGTTGTGGGAACTCATATTGGCCAACTTCAATTATTAGAAATTAATGCACATTTTAGGAGGAAGGTTGAGAATATTGGTCTGCTAGACCAAGAAACCGAAATTGTGATGGTTGAAGGGATAGCGGATGACCAAAATGTGCCAGAAACAACAGTACAGACAATCCATATTCTTATTCTCCTGTAGTTGAAAATTTTAATGAAAAATCTGTAAATAAGACTGAGAATATTGGTTCTTCATTAAATGAACAGTACAAACCATTCAAAAACATCTCGAAAAAATGATTGTGGAAGATTTGGTTTATGTGTTTTTTGACACTTATATGGACAATGAAGATTTTATGAAACAAGATGCTGCAAGTAAAGGGCCACCTTCACCTTTGCTAGTTGCAGGCCTTGAAATTGGAGATGATCAACTCTTTATCAGATCACAGCCTAAAAAAGGCGAAGGTTAACTGCACTTATTGGGCACATCTTACCATCAACCTTGTGGGCAAAGTTGTCAAGGAACAAGGTATTGATACGAGTAAAAATCAAGAAGAATACAAGAAATGAAAGGGGCGAGATGGCTGGGGCTGGAGGACCAAGATCGGAGAAAAGGCATAGTGATAAGAAGTTCTAATATTAAGAACTAGTATTAGCCCTACACGTGCGATGGATACAGATAAAACATTGTAGTTTGGGTTTAGTCGGGTTATGCTGAAATCAATTTACAGTCTTTCTTCTTCTGTCTCTATCTTCTCTCACTAAATTCTCTTACTACTGTAAGTCCCAATTCTTAACTACCGAATCTCTCTCGTCTTCTTTCTTTCTCAACTGTAACAATATCTCTAAACCCTTATTGATTCCAGATTAACCAAATTCACATCCCAAATAAACCCAAACATCTTAAGCCAAAATTTGGCTTTTATTATATGTCCATGGGCAAAGGATGCGTAAACATCAGAATTCTAGCTCGAAATTCTCAGCTAATCACCTGCTAAGTTTTTTCTCCGGCAATACATCCTGGAACAAAAAACGAAACATTAATGTTAAGATGCTCTTCACAATCTTTATATAATGTCAAGAAGGATGTGGTTGGGAAGTGAAAGATATCAGCAGATCTAAGTAGATGTATCATGTCTGAGATTACTTTAATTTAGTCTGGACAGAGAGCAAAAGAGTCCAGTAAAACTCGCTTATATCCGAGGTAGACGTGTAGGAGGATTAGCTGGGACATCCGAACTTTCCTGCAAAGTGATAAAAAAGAAAAAGAATCTTCAGTCACAATTCCTGAGCATCTGCAACAAACAAAATCCTGTAACATCAAGTTTCATATATACCTCCAGGTACTTTGTTAGCAATGTCGACGTGCTGTAATTGAAGCCCTCTATGGGTTATCGCTTCGTACGAGATGCATGAAGCAGCTTTCTAACTTGAGTTGCCGAGGACTACACACAAAATAAACAAGTGTGATCAGGAAAAATGAAAGGACGTTCCTAATGTGGCGGAAAAGATGATATCAAGAATAGATGAAGCTGCTGATGTTTAGTAAATGATCAAACAGTATGGTTCATAACATGATTCGTACCTTCCCTAACTCAACTCCCCACTGGTCACAAGAATTGATGCCCCATATGAAACCTTGTACAGCAACACTGTGTTCATAGATTGCTATCAACTGAAAAAGAACAAGGCAAGTCATGAAAGCTAAGAAATAATGGATTCAGTCTACTTCTGCCTTAGTCTTGCCATTGTGGATCCAGTTGATGTTGCTAAAAATAGTGCGGGCCTAAACCCTGAGACCACCCTAGGTAAATTACTTTTTTCGTCCATTAATTCAATCAATTTGGTTGTATCTTGAGATCATTTATGAAGTTTCTTAGCTTCTTTAACATCTTATATTGCAGTTGTCGTTGTTTCAAAAACTTTCACCACAGCTGAAACAATGTTAAATGCTCGCACGCTAAGGGCCTGGATTTCAAAGGAACTTGGGTCAGTGCAATGCTATATTGTGTTAAGGATCCCTTAATATTTGTAGCTAGATTAGATTATGGATTCAGATCAGCTGGAAGTTATTCATTATAAGATTAGGAGAGGGATCTGAGGTTTTGTAATGCTTTCCCATAATCCATTTACTGTCTACTCTTTGCTATATGTAAAATTATGCTTGTAAAAGCTTTTTATGCCTTTATCTTCCTTTCTCATGTCCTTATTGTTCTTGAATTGTTTTTCAGATCGTCTGCTGTTGCCAAGCATATGGTGGCTGTTAGCACCAATCTTGCGGTACAATTTTCTTCTTGCACTTCCTCATCTTACTGAAAGTGGGAATTGTAATGTTTCCTTGATGTCTGTATTTTTCTTAAAAAATGTAATGTTTAATGTGAAGTACTGATAACTAGTACACAAAATGTTTATACCTGAGCAATTTAGTGCTATTACAAGCACAAGATGGATATGTGGCGATTTCCATTGTTAAGTGTTCAATTTTATGTTAATGCAGCTTGTAGAAAAGTTTGGCATTGACCCAAAGAATGCTTTCGCATTCTGGGACTGGGTTGGTGGCCGCTATAGTGGTAAGTTTCTTCTCTTTCTGAAGGGATATTCAGTGAATTTGCAGAAGGCTCTAATTAGGTTATTCATTGCAGTGTGTAGTGCTGTTGGATTATTGCCCTTGTCTGTCCAGTATGGTTTTCCAATAGTCGAAAAGTACGGTAACTTCTGATTTTCTCAAATTTTCTGCAATCACTTGTAAAATATTCATTGAACAAGCTGTTAGTTAGAACTTGAACTGAGGAGCTGTTATCATTCAATTTGGTATAGGTTGCAAGTCATTTGCTTTGTAATACTTCTTCAGATTGAGATTAGGTTTATAATAAATGTGTTTTTTGTTAATAAACTAGTTTTGTGGCATGCATTTTTATTAATGAAGTCCTCAGTTGTTGTCTTTTCATTTAATCAAAACAGAGGTATCATTTCGTGTAATTTTTCATCCAAAAATCAAATTATTACTTCTTAATTCATTATTATTATTATACCATGCTCTTGATAAAATTCTTTATTTGTTACTTGAAGGTTCCTAAAAGGAGCATCAAGCATTGATCAGCATTTCCATTCCGCACCATTTGAGAAAAATATCCCTGTAAGTGTCATAAACATGCCCCTTATTGGATCCAGGTCATTGCATGACTGCATATTGCAAGAAAATTTTCAGTACTCATGAATATGCTTCATGAGATTTTTTATTTTCTGTTTAACAAGATTGTCCCTCAGGTGCTTTTAGGTTTGCTGAGTGTGTGGAATGTTTCATTTTTTGGATATCCTGCCAGGGTGAGTACTTCTTTGGAGCATCTGTTTCAACTTCCAATTACTTGGTGTTATTTAATCCTATATATTGTTTTGTTTTGTAAGTTTTCTGGTAATTTTTCAGGCGATCTTACCTTACAGTCAAGCTCTGGAGAAATTTGCCCCCCATATTCAGCAGGTATAGTTAACCAGCTTGCTTTTTACAAGTTTGCTGAAAGAGGCTGATAGAGAAATTTGTTGTTAGATTTACTTATACCTGGTAAATTTGTTCATATCAGGTTAGCATGGAAAGTAATGGTAAAGGGGTTTCAATTGACGGGATTCCGCTTCCATTGGAGACTGGTGAAATTGACTTTGGTGAACCTGGAACAAACGGTCAACATAGCTTTTATCAATTAATTCACCAGGTGAGTTTTCATGTTTTTTGTGTGTTTAGTTGAGAAGAAATCATCAGTTTGTTGCAGTTTAAATGGTTACTAGTTGAAGTTAGTTGTCTCATCTTTCCTGAAACCTTCAGGGACGCGTCATTCCCTGTGATTTTATTGGTGTTGTGAAGAGTCAGCAGCCAGTATACCTAGAAGGTATCTTCAAGATTTGCAATTGGAGCCCTTTGAAGCTTTGATTTTGTTGTTCTTTTTATATTACTTAAAAATCTGTTTGACAGGCGAGGTTGTGAATAACCACGATGAACTCATGTCCAACTTTTTCGCACAGCCAGATGCTCTTGCTTATGGCAAGGTAGATAAACTTGTCATTCCTAGTTTTGCTCGAAAACATTCAGTTTGGGTGTTCCACCAACTTAGAAATTGTATTACTGTTCATCACAATACGCCCCTAGTTTGAGATAGTACTCTTAAGTTTATGGACTCCTAATGAGTATATGTTCTCATCCACTCCATGATGAAGCAGCAGTCTATCATCTGATTAATTATTGGTTTTCTGTAGACACCAGAGCAGTTGCAAAAGGAGAATGTTCCGCAACATCTTATTCCTCATAAGGTAAATTCTTGCAGCTTTTTGTCGTAACCTTTACTTGCAATCCCTAACTTTTTAGATGAATTATCCTCCTGGTCATTAATTTCAAACGGTCCTACTTTTGCAGACCTTCTCTGGCAATCGGCCTTCTCTCAGCCTTCTGCTTTCATCATTGGATGCATATAAAATTGGACAGGTATCTGGCTTCTTATCTTTGTGAAGTATTTGGTTTGGTTCGTGCGTAATCTGAAAATGACACTTCCCGTTCTGTTTTCGCCATAATGTTTACTTTATTGCTTTCATGACTTGCCTTGTTCTTTTTTAGTTGTTAGCTATCTATGAACACAGAGTTGCTGTACAAGGTTTCATATGGGGCATCAATTCTTTTGATCAGTGGGGAGTTGAGTTAGGAAAGGTACAAATCATGTTATGAATTGTTCCGTGTGATCGTTTACTAAACATCAGCAGCTTCATCTATTCTTGATATCGTCTTTTCCTGATCACACTTGTTTATTTTGTGTGTAGTCCTTGGCAACTCAAGTTAGAAAGCAGCTTCATGAATCTCGTACGAAGCGAGAACCCATCGAGGGCTTCAATTACAGCACGTCAACATTGCTAACAAAGTACCTGGAGGTATGTATGAAACTTGATGTTACAGGACCTTGTTTGCTGTAGATGTTCAGGAATTGTGACTGAATATTCTTTTTCTTTTTTATCACTTTGCAGGAAAGTTCGGATGTCCCAGCTAATCCTCCTACGCTTCTACCTCGGATATAAGCGAGTTTTACTGGACACTTTTGCTCTCTGTCCAGACTAAATTACAGTAATCTCAGACATGATAAATCTACTTAAATCTGCTGATATCTTTCACTTCCCAACCTCATCCTTCTTGACGTTATATGAAGATTGTGAGGAGCATAAATCAAATCTTCTATAGTCATTTTTTGGGGATGGTTTTGCATGGTCTACGATTTTACTTAATGAAAAAACAATATTCTCAATCTTATTTACAGAATTTTCATTAAAATTTTCAACTATAGGAGAATAAGAATATGGATTGTCTGCATTACTGTTTTGGGCACGTTTTGGTCATTGGCTATCCCTTTAACCATCACAATGTATGTTTCTTGGACTAGCAAACCAATATTCTCAACCTTCCTCCTAAAATTTTCATTAATTTCTAATTATTGAAGTTGGCCAATATGAGTTCCCACAACACCTTACCATCGTCCAATATTCTCAACTTTCCTCCTAAAATTTTCATTAATTTCTAATTATTAAAGTTGGCCAATATGAGGTTCCATTAACACCTTCATCCATCGCCTTGCACTTGTACACTAGTATTTTCAATCGTTTTCACACAATCTTTATTAATTACTTCAACTACAGGAGAAGGACAATATGGGTTATCTGCAATAGTACGTTACTCCATGTTTGAGGCACTTTGGGATCTTTTGTTATCCTTTCCAGTGATTCTGTTTGTTTGTTCTAAAATAACTGAAAAATCAAGTCTTTCATTCTAACATTCTCCTTTCGTGACGTTGGCCCATCTTCTTCAATGCATTACTCAGATTTTCTTCCATCTGCCTCCATTCTTGGTCTTCATTTTCTTCAGCCATCACTGCTTCCGCCATTGATGCTTTCCTTGGGCTCGTATCTAGTCTGATACCACTTATTAGGGTTTTGATTGGGATGTGAATTTGGTTAATCGGGAATCACGAAGGGTTTAGAGATATTGTTACAGTTGACAAAGAAAAAAGACGAGAGAGATTCGGTAGTTAAGAATTGGGACTTACAGTAGTAAGAGAATTTAGTGAGAGAAGATAGAGATAGCAGAAGAAGGTTGTAAATTGATTTCAGCATAACCTGGCTAAACCAGTGTTTTAAATATCGTACCGATACCGATACCGGATTGGTCCCGAAAACGGTACTGTACCGGTACTGGTTAATACCGGTACCGTTTTGGATAATTATTTTAAATTATAAATTAATTTGTAAATTTTATAATTTGTAAATTTTATAAAATTTACAAAAAAATTTATAAATGTATTATATTATGTAGTTTTTAACTTAACTTTAAAATTAAAAAGACCAAAATATAAAATTTTTCTTTAAAAAAAATTTTTATTTTTTTTTCCGGTGGTCGGTACCGACCGGTACTACCAGTACCGGCCGGTATTTGAATCCGATACCGGTATCAACAGTTTCGTACTGTTTTCCCGCCGGTACGATACGAAAATTTATACATTGGGCTAAACCCAAACTACAGTATTTTATCTGTACAAATGAGTTAATAGCTATCGTACACGTGTAGGGCTAATATTAGTTCTTACCACTATGCCTTTTCGTCGTTCTTGGTCCTCCAACTCCAGCCATCTAGCCCCTTTCTTCATTTCTTGTTTTTTTCTTGATTTCTACTCGTATCATAAGACTTTTGGCTAGTGTACTTGCAAGTTGCTCCTCTTGAAGCTATTTTTCTATTTGTCGATTTGTTGTGTATTGATTTCATGCGCCACGTGGAATATTTAAGACGTTTGATTGAATTTTTAATTGTAAATTTTGATTGTAGTTATTATATTTTTGTAATAGATTTTTTGTATTTTTATAAATTTTTGTATTGTCTGTCTCGATTTTTGTACTATATTAGAGTGTTTTTTTATTTCTGTTATGTTCTTTATTAATTTTTTTGTTTAAAAAATCTAAAAATCAAATCTGAAAATAAAATCGATTTCGGTATAGATTTAGTTTTAGATTTAAATTTCTTTTTTTTAACACATAAACCAATAAAAATAAGACATAAATTGAAAAAGACAACACATTAATACAGCATAAAAATAAAAAAAGAGTAGCACAAAAATTGAAAACAACACATAAAAATCAATACAAAAACATAAAAATTACAACCAACAACAATACTAAACGATCCCTTAACCTTTACCTCTAGACCTGACCACGATTAGATTTCTAACCGGCGGTTATAGTTCAAAAACTGTAATCGTAGTCAATGATTCTAAACGAATGGCAGCAACAAGGGTCCACGCTACTAACACAAGCACAGAGCTCATTATGAAAACCAGGGATGCAAGCCCATTT
>JAOXYD010000002.1:1676506-1694060 GCA_028565735.1 Pinacopodium congolense
TCAAAGTATGAGAATATTTATTGGTCTCCATGTGCTGCTCACTGTGTTAATCTTATTTTAAAGGATATTGGATCTATACCTCATATATCTAGTCTTACTTCACGTGCATCTAAGATCACAATTTTTGTGTATAATCATTTGATCTTTTTGTCTTAGTTGAGAAAGCAAGAAGATTAGGTTGAGATAGTACGTCCCGCTGCTACTAAATTTGCAACTACATTTATAACTTTGAAAAGTGTTTATGATCACAAACAAGTACTTCAGACTTTGGTTATTAGTAAACACTTTTTAGGTCACAAATTATCAAAGAGTGAGAAAAGAAAAGAAGTTTATACTATTGTATTAGATAATAAATTTTGGATGCATACGTTAGTGTTGTGAAGATCGTGGCTCCATTAATGAAATTTTTAAGGATTGTTGACTCAGATGAAAAGCCATCTTTAGGCTATGTATATAATGGCATGTACAGGGTTCGCGAAACAATTATGAATATTTTCAAAGGGAACGAGAAATTATACAAGCCTTATACAGAAATTATTGATAAACGATTGGATAAGCATCTTACTCAAATGATCCATTTGGTAGTTTATTTTCTCAATCCTTATTGCTTATTTGGTGAAGATGTGTGCACAAATGTAGTTATGAATGATATTTTTGATGTGATTGAGCGAAAAGGTATATTTTCTCTAGAAGAACAATCAAAAGCATTAAACGAAATCAAATTGTATCGTGAAAGCTCAGAGAGTTTTGTTAGATCATCTGCAAATAGAGAACTTATGATGAAAAAAATGTAGCCTGGTAAATTTTCATAATTTAGGTTTTATTTGATTTTTATAACTTTTAATATTTTTCTTATAACTTTTAATTTAAAATACAGATAAATGGTGGAGATTGTTTAGTGAAAGTGCTCCAACTTTAAGAAATCTTGCTATTAGATTACTCAATCAAACAGCTTCTGCATCAGGCTGTGAACGTAATTGGAGCGTTTTTAAATGCATTCATATTAAAAAGCGAAATCGTTTGGAACATAAAAAACTCAATGACTTTGTTTATGTTACTTATAATATAAAGATGAAGAACAAGTATTTTATTGATTAAATTTGATTTATAAGTAATTATACTTTTTATTATTAATTATTTATTTTTTATTAAGATCACTTAATAAGAAGAGAATATATGATCCAATTGATATTGACTGCATTGCATATACTGATTTTTGGATTGAAGAAGAAGAACCATCGCCTTATCTTGATTATAATGAACTTGAAAGTGCAGTTTATGAAGATAATGCATTTATTATGACAAATGAATTAGGCACATCTACTAACGGTAAGTTAATATCTTATATTTAAAATATATGTTATTTTAGAAAATAATTTTATACATTACTAATATATAATATATTTTTTGTTCCAGAAGATGTTGATGCAAATACATTAGATGAAAGCACAGTTTTCGACTCTTTACATAGCATTGGAGAATTTGGAATTCTTGATGAAGATGAGACACAACCTCCTTCAGAAACGCAATCTTGATTTTTGTTATTATTTTAATTTCTTGTGTTAGATTCAATTCAGTTAAATTTATTATTATTATTTACACATTAATAGATATTGGTGTTTTATTTTTATTTTAATCATACATTCAATTTCTATCATATATTTTTACTTATATTTTTATAATTTATTATTTGATACCGGTTAAATACCGATTTTATACCGGTCTAATACCAGTCAAACCTCTAAACCTAAAACCCCTCTCTTCACCGGTTTGATGTCCAGTCCGATTTTGTAAACATTGCTTTTGGTAAAGCCTAGGCCTGTGAGAAAGTTCTTAGAGCCAAAGCATCCTTCAAAGGTCTTAGAGGTCATAGTCTTTTAACTTAAAGAAATATTTAAACTTTGAACTTGTAGGTAACTTGCTCAAGTTTGAGCTATAATGAATTCATCCCTACCATTGAAAACATCTTTCTATAGTTTCCTCTTCTTATTTTCCCTTTGACCTATTTACCCATTCGATCCTTATTGCCCCCTGACAATTATAAAAAGCTATAATCCGTCGATCATGTAATTTTTCCCTTTTAATAAAGTGGGCTTTCGATGGTGCTGGGGTTTGAAGGACTAAACAGAGAAATGGCGTCAAAAAATCTCGCCATCAGTGGACGAGTCTTCTAAGTTAAAGCATAAATCACCCATAAACAATTAAGTTTGAACTCGAATTTAATCTAAACGGATTCAATATGAGTTTGTTAGATTAGTTTTTGACTTTTTTTGGTTTTAAATTAGACTCAAATTTACATATTTTAGGATTAAAATTAACCATGTGTCGTAGTTTAAAAAATTATGTAATTATAAAATTTTTACATGGATTCTTGAATTTTTAAATTTTTTTTAAGGACCTTATGAGTATGGTTAGATGACTCTTTATGACCAATCCTATATAAAACAAGAAGATACATTGATAAAGTGATCAAAATATCCCTTTATTTTACATAATGAATAATTATAATTACATGAGCCTATAATTTTTTTCTTTTTTTTTCAAGGATTTTATAAAGATTATTTATGTGATAAGTTCATGTGATTAAATAATTATGGTTTTTTTTATATTTGATAGAATGATGTCATTTTAAATTTTTTATAAAATAACATTATTTTTTATATTTAATAAAAATAACTTCATCTTAATCTTCTTATAAAATCTTCTCATTAAGTTGTTTTTGTTTATTTAAAGAAATAACGTCGGTCCAATCATTAAAAATCGACACTTTTTTGGGTCACTTTCAAAACAACCTTGTTTTGCTCGCGATTTAACCCTCGTAAGTAGCTTTTTTTTTGTTTTAAATCCGACTCAAAATTATATATAAGGATATTCCAAGGTGTTTTCAGCTTGGCTGGATTACTTTTTTACTATTGATACATACAATCATAAATGAGATAATTAAAATTATACTTGTCAATGATTAAGTAACGGATCGTGGAAAAAAAATTAATGCATTTTATACCCAAAAAAACAAAAAGTAGGAGAATGAAGTTGATACTTTCCTTTATAATTAATTGAGCATTATTTTAACAGCGTATAAGACTTAATTTAAAATCAATTTAGTTTCAAACGTTACATTTATGTATACAAATTTGATTAAGTACATCCTTAACAAATAAATATCAAAACACAAAAATAATTATCATATTAAATTGATTAAATGGAACAAGACATATGATTTTAATTGGTCATTTGAAGAGCTTTAAATTGAATAGAATGTTAAAACTTAAAATTTTGTTTGATATCATTTTTTTAATTTTTAATCTACATTTTTAAACATAAAAACTAATAATAAAATTATATTTATTTTATTTCTATTTATAAATATAGTTTATAAAAATGAAAATAAAAATTATAAATAAAAATATTTTTATATTTAATAAATAAAATTGATAAACATATTTTTCTATATTAGATAATAAATATATTCTATTATTTAATATATATTTTAAAGATATATAAAAGTGTTTTGATGTAAAAATCTGAAATTATTATATATTTAATTATCCTTACTAAATTAGTTTTTATAATACATTTTAATCGAATAAAATTTTATTTTTAGAAAAACACATCTAAAAATAATATTAAATGTTCCTTTGTTTCTCGAATTTTTTCGTATTTTAAAAATAAAGATATTGCCAATTTATCTATTAATTTGAAAACTATATCTTGTTAAGAAAAGAAAATCTCAAATTAATATACTTTTTATTAAAATACTTATTTTAAGTCTATATAGTTTATTTGATGTAAATGAAAAACTTTAAATTAAATAAAATATTTGATTGAAATAATTGATAGGAGTTCAAATATCTTCTCTTTAACCCCCCAACCAATCTACTTAAAAAGATTTCCTTTAACCTACGCCCAAAGGTGGCGCATTACGCACCCCTCACCAATACCTCCGCAACCATACTCGGCCACTGAAGCACAGATAATTACATCCCGCGACACTACCTCATCTCGCGTGGGAACTACGCGACCCAAATCTCGATTTCATTCCGTACCGCACACGATGCATATTAAAGAAACGTGTCTTACACAAGGTTCTTCGCTCGTTAAGATAACACTAAAAATTGTAATCGTAAGAAACTGTCTCTAAACAGTAATTTTGGGAAGTCAGACAACAAATCCCCGACCTTAGCTAACGTGAGCCGCATGATGGTATCGACTTAACCTACGCCCAATCCCCCTCACAATTTATCTCGCAATTACTTTTGACCTATGTTCTCTCTTCGCTCAAGGCTTTAAAGGGTTTCTCTTGGCTCGCTTCTCTCTCTGTCTCTCTCGCTCTCGCGCCCTTCACACACACACTATCTCTCTCTTTCTGTCTACCTCTCGACGATCATCCATGGCTAACACTTCGAGCTCCGAGTCTCGCCGCGGCCTCTCCGTCACGCCTCCTCACCAGATCTCCAAAGGTCTATCAATCTTCTAATTGCTTGAAACAAACTCAATCTTCTTCTGTCTTGTTTCGATTATTCTCTTCCTAGGGTTTTGCCTTGGGTTTTTTCCCCAAAACCCTAGCTTCTTTTTTGAGCTGAACCCCCTTGGCTTCCTGCTTTAGATAACATTAACGTGGATGCTGTGTTAATTCGGCGATTTTTGCTTACAGATTTATGGTTTTTGTAAATCTAATCACTGGAATGTGGGAACCATTTCGTGGTATTTTTTTATTGTTAGATATTTGGCCTTTGGTTTTATTTTTCAGACTAAACAGAGGAGAAAGAAAAACACATAGCTCATTTGTGCTTAAATGTTTAAAGCATATGTTTTTTAATTTAAAGAACGCAGGAAAATGTAGCTTGAGGAAGATGTGGTACTTGATTTCGTTTTCTTTATTTTTTCAAATTTATTAATTTAGCAGATAAAAACTTTAACAGAGTAACAGTAGCAAGTGAATCTGTGCGACCTTGTTCGAAAGTTTTCTAAGTTAAACGGGCTAGGTAAGAGATGGGGTTCGTCCTGATGTCATCTTCGAGTAGTGACTGGCGTGTGCGGACTCCTGGGGATCTGTAGTCCCAGAAAGTTGGTTATAGATGTACTAGTTATTTTGCTTAGTGGTAAAGGTTGGGTCACTTGTAAATTTGGAAATGCATAGGTTTCAGTTGTTATGTCATGTTCTCTTGTGGAAAATACTAAAACCCAAGGTTTCATTGGCAACTAGAATGAAGTTACGTCCTTTCAAGTGGATCAGAAACCTTTGAGTTGATTCCGCCATCAGTTTAGACAGGATTCTCACCTAAAGCAAAGAATGTGCAACTGTACATGTTTTGATTGCCCTCTGAAATGGAAGATTGAAAGAAGAGAGCTCCCAGTAGTTGGTTTAGATTTTTGTTACTGGAATAACGGACTAATTTCCTTAAGGTTGTTTCACTTTGTCTGCTTGCTTTTACTCAGTAGCATTGCTTTGCACAATGCGTTCTCTGTTGGGAATTGATCACTATTTATCTAATAATTTTCAATTTATAAGTTGCTCAACGTTGCCAATTTCCCAAGTGAATTAGATCAAATGTATTTTTATTCATAAATGGATATATTTTGCAGATGCTCAAGGATCTGACAATCCTATTCCGCTTTCACCACAATGGCTTCTTTCGAAGCCAGGTGAAAGCAAGGCTGGTGTGGGAAGTGGGGTATGTAGTCAGAACCTGGTTACTGTACTTCTCTATCTCTATAATGATCCACTTTTAGATAATACGGAAAATTTTTATTTATCTTTATATACCATTCCATTGCAAAAGCCACACAATTCATCTTGTGTTCTTTAATGGGCATGCATACAGATTGATGGAAATTGGTGGTGATGGTGTTTCTCTTCATGTTTGTTGAGTATAATTTTCTTTTCCTGGTTGTTGATTGATATGTGTGCAGGAGAGTCACTCCAGCCCATTTCCGGCCTATGGGAGTCATTCAGCCAGCACAAAATCATCAATCAATGGTGATGGAAGTCATGAGATCCTGAAGAAGAAAGACGTATTCCGGCCTTCCCTTCTTGATATGGAGACAGGTCGCCGTGATCGCTGGCGTGATGAAGAAAGAGACACAAATTCCTCCATGAGGAAAGACCGCTGGAGGGATGGAGACAAGGATCTTGGTGAGACACGGAAAGTGGATCACTGGGCAGAGAATTCATCCATTAGGCATTATGAAGCTCGCCGTGCCCCCTCTGAGCGCCGGTCTGAGTTGGGTAACCGCGAGGCAAATTATGATCAGCGACGTGAGAGCAAATGGAACACTCGATGGGGACCTGGTGGTAAGGAGACAGAAGTTTCACATGAGAATAGAGTGGACTTTAGAAAAGATATTGAAGTTCCATTTGAAAAAGGGTTGCCTCATCATTCTGTTCATGGAAAAGATGAAAAGGATGGTGATTTTTATCGACCTTGGAGATCAAACTCCTCCCAGAGTAGAGGAAAAGGAGAGACTCCTAATCAACAAACTCTAATGGCAAATAAACAGGCTTCTTCTTTTTCATATGGGAGAGGACGTGGTGAAAATAATACTATTTTTTCTGTGGGTCGTGGAAGAACCAGTTCTGGTGGAAACTCTATGAACAGCTTTTCAATCCAGTCCCGATCTTTTGGAGCTATTTTAGACAAGGGTGAAAATGGACCTTTAAGATATAGTCGGACGAAATTAATTGATGTTTACAGGATGATAGACATGAAATCATGTAAACAACTTTTGGCTGGGTTTGTACAAGTTCCTTCTCTTACACAGGAAGAACCCTTGGAGCCACTTGCAATCTCTACACCAAGTTCTGAAGAAATGGTAATTTTCACCTATGGCTTTGTAAATTCTGCCTACACTTGATGCTAATTAACTTCCATTGTTGCTTGAGTAGGATGTCTTGGATGGAATTGATAAAGGGGAATTAGTAAGTAGTGGTGCTCCACCAATATCCAAAGAAGGATCCCTTGGCCGGAGCCCCCTGGATTCTACTCCTTCAAGACGGGCCAAGCTTGGTATGGAACTCATCAAAGTTAATTCATCGTTCCTGCAGATATTCTGAATAGAAATTAACTAATTTTGTGGTCAATCCTATGACCAGGCAGTGGGGATGATGCACTGCATTCAATGGAGGATACTAAAGATATCAATACAGATATTTCAAAAGCTAATACCGAAAATCATGCAGAGAGAATATATGATGATAGAGAAGCATACTATCATCGATCCAACTCCAAACAGGAACTCATGCAGGATCATAAGGCAGATAACAAAATTAAAGGAGAAGGTAATTGATACAGAAGTTGATCAACTGAAGATTACTTTTGCATATGATTTTGTTCGATCATTTTTGCAGTGTCATTGAATCCTTTATTTGTCTGAAAACAATATGATTAGTAGATGATTCATTCAACAACTTTTTGTTCGTGAGTTTAGTATAGTGGGTTTACTTGGGTTTTAATTGCGATGATTAGATTAGCGTACTTGTCATTTTTTTTGGTTTAATGATAAACTGCCATCAACTGAAAATTGCATCTATACAATCATTTGCTTCTGTCTGCAGTCCCCAGAGAAGATATTGGTCTTTACAAAAAGGTTGATGATACTCCTATCAGTAGGGAATCAACTACACAGGTAAGTAATTCTGTGCATCCTGGGAGTGGCACTCCCTGGCGAGCCCCAACCCTAGGAGAGCAGGGAATCAACTTGAGAGAGATTCCAAGTGATGCTATGTCTAGAAATCGTGATCATAGCTGGGGTCAGCCTCAGAGGAATCTAGATAGTCAGTGGGAAAATAATTTGGTTATTCCATCACTCTCCAAAGATGGAAAAAAATGGCAAACTGGTGAGGATTCCGTGGGGAAGAGGCATCTGGATAAAGAACAGGAAGACAATATACTCCCACCAGCTTCTCCTGAGAACCTAATTCTTTTCTACAAAGATCCTCAGGGTGAAATTCAAGGACCCTTCTCTGGAGGCGATATAATTGGATGGTTTGAGGCTGGGTATTTTGGCATAGATTTGCTAGTTCGCCCTGCAACTGCATCAAAAGATGCACCCTTCTTGCCACTCGGTGATGTTATGCCTCATTTACGAACTAAGGCTAGGCCGCCCCCTGGTTTTAATGTGCCAAAACAAAATGACTTGACAGATGTTTTTACACGACCTAACTTTGGTAGCTTTGGTGCTGTGCATCCTGGTATAAGTGAGCTTGATATGATGAAAAGTGAACCAAGACATAAATCCACTTCAACAATGGAAGCGGAAAATAGATTCTTGGAGTCGCTCATGTCTGGAAATATTAACAACTCATCTCAAGGTTAATATTCTCTTTCACTAATGATCCTCTGTCCTTTCTATCTATGCATCTACTACCTTCTCAATGTTTATTTTCCTTTCATTGCTACATAACTTTTTTTTTCCAAATTAATCTGGTCCATGAGCACTTCATTTTTATTTTTATTGTTTCATTGCCATCTTGTTAATGGATTGTGTTCTTCGGTGAAAAATATAGGTTTGCCAGAATTTTTTGGCAGTACTGCTGGCAGTATACCCCAAGTGGGAGTTGATGGTGGGAATGATGTGCTCCTTTTGGCAAAGAAGATGGCACTTGAGCGGCAGAGGTCCCTGCCCAATCCTTACACGTATTGGGCTGGCAGGGACGTGACACCAATAGTTTCGAGACCGGAGATTCTTTCTGAATCTTCAATATCACACCCCCAACTTCTATCATCATTGAATGACAATTCTCTTCAGCCTCCTCAATCACAGAATGCTGACATGATGTCCATCCTTCAAGGATTATCTGACAGATCTGGCACTGGAGTGAATAATACTGTAGCTGGTTGGTCAAATTTTCCTGTTCCAAGTGGCTTGGATCCACTAAAAGAAAAAATGGACTTGCATCAAACTCATAATTTTCCTCCACAGATTCCTTTTGGACAACAACAGAGGCTGCAACAGCAGAACCCATCCTCTTTAACAAATATACTTGGTCAAGCTGTAGATAATCCATCTGGTCTTTTGACATCTGAAAAGTTGCTTGCTTCCAGTTTATCACAAGATCCACAATTGCTGAATATGTTGCAACAGCAATACATGTTGCAGTTACATTCCCAAGCACCTCTACCAACACAGCAGTTGTCAGTGCTGAATAAACTTTTGCTAATGAAGCAACAGCTGAAACAGGAGGAACAACAACAGATCTTGCGTCATCAACAGTTACTTTCTCAGGTACTTTCAGAGCATAACTTAAACCAGCGATTTGGAGAGCCATCATACGGACATTTGCAGACTGCTGCAATACCTACTGGTAGTGCATCTGCAGATCATCGGCGTCAACCATCTCAAGAATTATTTCAGATTGGTTCTCAAATACCAGTTTCAGATGTGCAAGATGAGCGTACTGCCACCAGCTTCATGAATTTGCCTTTACAAGTTACCCAGGATGTTAGTTACAATGTTGATGCCAAAGCCTCTCATTTTCCTCTTTCTCATGACCTGCATAATGTTGATTCTGGAGCATCTTTCCATCCTGTTCATGAAACTTATGGGGATACCAGCCTTAAAAGAAGCTGGGTTCCTAATCACCCTGCAAAAATTGATTCTGTCAGTCAAAACGAATCCATTCTACCCACATCTTTATCTGAAAATTTGCAAATGTTAGGGGTCATGAAAGAATCTTCAAATGAGTCTTCTCTTGTACAGGAACCTCTTCATGTTTCTGATTTTCATGCACATGTTTTACGGGAGCAGTCATCAGAAGACAATTTGAGAAGGGAAGAAACAGTGGCTGTGGTGGTATCTGAGGCTATAACTGATTCTAGACATTCAGAATCTAATGGAAACACTGTTGTTATAGCATCATCTAATGTTTGTGCCAATGAAAATTTAAAGCTTGAGAATGCTACTGGTTTGGAGGTTCAAGTGAATGATTCTCATAACGAGCAGCAGGGTGAAAAAGAAGTATCAATTGATAATCCCTCTGGTACGACACATGTGAAGAACGAAGTTCGTGAGCCAAGAAAAAGTGAAAAGAAATCCAAAAAACAGAGATCAGCCAAGTTGAACAATTCTCCTGACCAGGGAAAGGGAATGTCAAAGGCATCCATTTTACAGCAATCAAAGCAACTGGAAACGGAAGGGTCAAATTCTGGTGACACTGTTGGAGCATCCTCTGATGGAACTAATGGGACTCCTCTAAAGGCAACAAAAAGCAAATCAGGCATTTCATCTGAAATTGTTGACTCCCAACAATTCAAAAATGCGATGCCTACAAGTGTAGCTGGAATTTATAGTGAACCAGCTGAAGACAAGAGTGGGCCAAAGCTGGTTGAGCCTGTTTCAGTGCAGAATTCTCAGATACAGCCAGTTCAAAGAGCTTGGAAACCTGCTCCAGGTTTCAAGCCAAAATCTTTGTTGGAGATTCAGCTGGAAGAGCAGAAGAGGGCACAGGAAGAGACAACAGTTACTGAGATCACCAACTCTGTGAGTTCTGTGAGCTTGTCAACTCCTTGGGTGGGGATTGTTGCCAACTTGGAACCTAAAATTTCTAGAGAAGATGAGGGAGATGCTACTGAACTGACAGTGAATAAGCCAGAAATTTCACCAACTTCAAAGAGCAAAAAAAGTCAGTTACATGATCTTTTGGCAGAAGAGGTTTTGACAAAATCTGAGTTTAGGGAGGTGGAGTTGGCAGATGATATCTCTAGCTTGCCTTATCAAGAAGTTAAAAGTGTGAATGTGAATTCTGTTGATGACGGAAACTTCATTGAGGCAAAAGATACAAAAAAGAGTCGTAAAAAGACAACAAAAGCAAAGGGATCTGGAGCTAAAGTTGCAGTGCCTATAACTTCTGCCGATGTACCCATCAGTTCCAGTCCCAATGAGAAAGGTAAAAACTCTCGTTTTGTGCAACCGGACAAGGAAGTGCTGCCTGCAATTCCATCGGGTCCTTCTTTGGGTGATTTTGTTTTTCTGAAGGTGGAGTCAGCAAACCATTCACCTTCACCAGCATGGTGTACTGATGCCAAGAAATCTGCAAAACCCACTTCACTAAGGGACATTCTGAAAGAACAGGAGAAGAAGTCTACTTCAGTTCAGCTGCATAATCAAATGTCAATTCCACAGAAGCCCATACCAAATCAGACTGCTCATGGGACTGGTTCTTCATGGTCCCTGTCTAATACTTCCCCAGCAAAAGCTAGTGCTCCAATCCAGATCAATTCTAACACGAGTTCTCAGCTAAAATATAAGCAGGATGATGATTTATTCTGGGGTCCAATTGAACAATTGAAACAAGATTCCAAGGGGTATGAACTTTATATTTTCCTACATTACCAAATGTCCTTTTTCTTGTTTCTTGAATTTGAAATGGTTGCTCTCATGTATTATGTTTAATGCTGCATGTGATCCATTAATTTTGTTCAAAACAGGTCTGAATTCCCGCATCTTGCAAACCAGGGCAGTTGGGGAACCAAAAACACTCCCGTTAAACCAACACCTAGTGCATCATTGGGCCGACAGAAGTCGGTGAGTGGTAGACCTGCTGACTTTTCCCTCTCATCACCAACTGCTTCTGCTCAGTCATCACTTAGAGGCAAGAGAGATGCGATGAACAAGGATTCAGGTAACTGTAAGATTGGCCACGTTTTCTTATGTAATACGATCAAATCCTCCTAAATGTTCATTTCTTTTGCAGAGGCCACGGACTTCAGAGATTGGTGTCAAAGTGAGTGTATGAGACTGATTGGGTCAAAAGGTATCTTTTACTTTTTGGATTATAGCAATTTGGAATGAACAGCAGGAACCAAGTGGTATACGAAGAGTTGCATTTACATCATCATGAGATTTAATTGACTTGAAACAAACTAAGACTTTCCCTTGAAAAATCCTGGCATAAGCATGAACTGTGTTAAATTTCTAATGTCGCTGATTTATTGGGCTAAGTCCTAGTAGTTAGGTAATATTTCAGATTCGATATGTAGGTCTGGTTCGGAGTGCCATAAAACATTGCTCGTGATTGACCAGTGAAAGTTTAATCTTTTGAAATTATCTTCTTACATCACTCCTATGTCGTCCTTGTAGATACTAGCTTCCTGGAGTTTTGCTTGAAGCAATCCAGATCAGAGGCTGAGATGCTTTTGACAGAGAACCTTGGGTCATTTGATCCTGATCATGAGTTCATTGACAAATTCTTAAATTATAAAGAGCTATTGCCAGCTGATGTGCTTGAAATTGCCTTCCAAAGTCGGAATGATCAGAAGGTGACTAGATACAGTGCCAGAGACATGAATTTCGACAATACAGACAATGATGATTTTGACCGTAATGTTGCTGGTGGGACAGATGGGTCCTCAAAGGGAGGGAAGAAAAAAGGGAAGAAAGGGAAGAAAGTAAGCCCTTCAGCATTGGGTTTCAATGTTGTCAGTAACAGGATCATGATGGGGGAGATCCAGTCAGTGGATGATTAGGTGTGAGAGTACTGAGTTTTGAGAGGCACTTTGTATATACATTTAGCTGAAACAGCTGTACATGTTTTCCTTCTAGGATTTTTACTCCTTTAATAGGAAGCTAGCGGCAGCAGCACTAACTTAATCTGCGATTTTGAGGTGTATTTCGGGCGTAGGGTCCTTGTTAAGAGACTAAACAAGGTCTACTCAGAGATTAAGTTAAACCTTGATTTATATTCTCCATTTCCCCTGTATTCTAAAATTAAAACTTTGATGATAATATATGCAAAATTAAGATGAGGATAAAAATTTCTTTAAAAAGTTTGATTTTTGACTTGTCAAACACAGTAGTAATGGTAGGAAACGCAATAGGTCAGCTAGACTTTAAAAATATTTCAAGACCTGATTCGTTGGTTTTAAGTTAATTGAATTTTATTAATCTATCATAATTGTTCAGGTTAAAAAAAGGTGTTAAGCTTGAGCCTTATTTGAGTTTGATTAATTCAGACGTAATTTTTTACAAAACAATGATTAATGTTTTGAGATCAATAAACTAGGAAAAGTTTACAAATCACACGCACTCCAGAAGATATTTTCATTTTATTCCGACAAGAAGCAGTTTAATGGACCAGAAACCTCCCATGGACAACCAGTCCACCAGTGGGGTAATTTCCTTGACGAAGGGGCATTTTATATATCTTGTTATATCTTCTTTTCTTTTTTTTGAAATCATTAACTCATCATATTACAGAACATAACGTAGACAGTAGCTCCTTGTTATGGCTCTTTCTGTCAACTTGTTGGAGAAAGCAGATGATAAGCTGAAGAAATGAAGCATAAACATTAGAGAAGATTCTTCACAATGGCTACATCTCTTCACTCTCTTCTCTTCGTATCTTTGCTCCTCTTCTTGCCATCCTGGACAGCGCATATAAATGTCAGAAAAGCCACAAATTTTAGTACTTCTCGAGTTCCCAACAAAATATTCAACACTATGTTATATCTGGCTTTATGTACACACACACACACACACACACATATATATATATACACACGCATATGCTGAAGGGCAGTTTAGAGATTCATGTGCAATTCACGCATTATTGGAGAAGTTTGCCAGAATTATGAGAATAATAACATATTGTTCATGGGGCCATTGCCAAAAGCGGACACTGTACACAGAGAAATCCAGCTATACACTAAAAATAGTATAGGTATTTGAGGCATTTTGATTGGTTTGAAATATTCCTCTGAGTGATACAATTTTGTAAGAAATGGAAAAGCAAAACACCATACTGATGGAAGAAGACTTAAAAGAGGGGTTTAAGATGCCTAGCAAAAGAGAAATGAGTCTTAATGCTTGATTTAGGTGTAATTCAGAGACTTCACCCAATTAATCACATCAAAATCCCATCTTGAGTAGAAGTCAGTTTCAAATTTGGAGGAGAAAAAAAAAAGATTCCATCTTTTACAACAATCTGAATCGTTACAGTACACACAGAATCATCCCCTTCAAAGAGCAGCTACACGTTCTTGGAGTTTGATTTTAAAGATGGAATCAAAATACAGGGTTAATCCTTCATCTCCAACACCAGATTCAACCAAGAAGCAATCACTGACATCGACATAAAACATCTCACACTCAAAAACCCATTTCCCAATACTGTCTTCCATATTGCAGTGGCAATATTGAAACATATAATGAGCAACTAACTAACCGTAGTTGTTCCAAAAGGTAGTCTTTCCCGATTGATGGAGCGAAGAGACATCTTGGCTATCTCCGAGATCGCATCGTTCCTCACAGCAGGTATTTCGCTTACCAAAGCCTCGTAAGCAGCTCCAAAAGCCTCACGCCAGAACCGAGGCAATTTTGTAGTAGTGCTCTGTGTATACACATCCCACATACGCCTCACCACTTTCACTTTCTCTTCCACTTCCTACCACACCATAAACACAGGAAGTTCAAATCTTTACAGATAAACATCGAATCTTGACACTGAAAACAGGCTTAAAACGAACGAGATCACAAGAAATAACAAGGGTCAGAGAGTAGAGAGAGTACAAGAACGTCGAGATCATCATTCTTAGTGAAATCCGGGTCGTCAGAGAGATGCGTTAGGTTACCGGTGGACCATTTAAGAGTAACAGAGCCGGTGACCATGGACCATAATGCAAGAAGAAGAAAAGCAGCTAGGACCCAGAACTTGTAGCCATTTTTACTGGTCGAAAAGCTGTTCTCTGAGCAAACTTTCTTTACACTTGATGTGTCTCCGTTGGTGGTGGTTGCGGATGGAATTGATACGACCGTACGTACATCATCACCTCTCATTCTTTTTTTCTGGGTTTCTGCTACTTCGTTCTGCAGAGTTCTGGGACGATGAGAGAGATTTAACGCATTCCTTCGGTTTAAATGCAACTTGGTACGTAAAAGCAGGCAAGTGGGGTAACTATCATAGAACAGTACATGGTTTGTATTATTATAGTATGAAAGGGAAGAAGTTTGATCATGGACTAGCAATTACCGAGGAAGTGGGTCATAATAATATAAGTATGAAGCTAAATTCGTTCCCATCTCTTACTTATCGTCATCGTCACTTTCTCAGATGTAGAAAAATAAATATGATGCACACAGTATTATTGGCAATTGTTTTGCGGGACGAAAAGTGGACTTGAATGTGGCTCTAAATGCTGAAATGACCATATATTCAAACAGCAGACACTCGCACGAGCAATTAATTTCATCTACTTAATATCATTCCGGTAATTGCAATCGAGCAACTTAACCGATTTTATATTCAGTTGCGTAAATAAAAAGCAGGCAGGCAAATTTTTTGGTACACGAACACATATAGATTGATTCTAGTTGTACAAAAAGATTTAAGCAATTAATGCTTGATTACAGAAGGACTCGTACAAATGAACTTTTGTCGTTCATCTGTTTACAATAAATATACAATTCAAGACGACATGGACAACCCAAGATTCCTGCACATGAGTAGCTGAAAATCCTCATAATATCATCCTTGTGATTGGTCCTTCAATACAATTGATTCTGCAACAAGACAGGACGACTGAGATTGGCATGGCCTGAGCGACCAGAGGCACCCATTTTTCCTGAAAACTGTGTACAAAACCTACAAACAATTTGTGATATGTGGATCCATGAAACAGATTCACATAAATGCATTTTACTTCCTCTGTTCGAAGCCCGAAGGTCACAAATTAGCAATATGAGACTTGCTTCAGGAGGAAAGAACAATTCTTCTTTGGACACAATGGCTAGCTAGCCTTCATTCTCAAGAAAACTTACCAACTCAGAAGATTGCATATCATATCATAGCAAGTCTCATATGTCCGGACATATGAAAAGCAACTTCATCATCGATGGTGGACTAGTTATTCAATTGAATAAATGAATCTTGGATCAGAATAATAGGGTTAAAATCATTTGATTCATTTTTTCCATCCAAGGATTATTTCATGTTATGCATCATGTTTTCGGACTCAGAGTTGTTCCACAAGTGGATATTGCAGACATTCAACATGGCATCAGTTTCTGACCGCCCGTCTGCTTATTCTCATCACTGTAAACATTCCAAAGTATCTTAATTGCAATCATACAAATGCAGCAGTAAAAATCCATCCCTTAAACACGGGAAGCATTGACATAATCCAAAATAGAAGAAGTCAAACCCAAAATCCGAGAAAAGCAGAATCAACTAAGATCTAACAAGTAAAGACTGCAAGAGCATAAGCAATCAAACCATGAACAAAATCAAAATTGAAGAAAGTAGCATCAGATAATAAGCGGAGTTAAGAAGTCAACACAAAGCATTCAGTGTGTAGGATAAGAAGATTGATCATCACTTGCCACTTTCTCCAAAATCAATAAATTTCAGAAACACGAAGAGAAACTAACTGTACATAAATCGGTAACAACTACAAAAGTCAAAAGAGAAGATAAGGTGAAAATGTAGGTAGGTCCATTTGACACCAAAGCAACAAGCGAAAAAACTGCAATGGGCTGGTAAGCCAACCTCGATTAGCTATGTGCATCTGTTTTATCTCCTCTAGCACATAAAAATCCGCCATAGTAGGAGTGGGTAAACAGATGCAAAACCTGAAAAATACCCACAAATACACACATCTGATCAACTATCTAACGAATAAAGAATCAATCTTTGTGCTTTGTAGACATAATATTGAGTTCGAAGTGAACAAAACACATATAACCTAGGCAATACAGCGGCTCCAACCATAGATGGAGAGTCCCCGCTTTAAATAGGAGCTTACGAGAATTAGGGTTTTACAAGTGTGATGTTGAGCCGTAGCCCTTATAAATTGATTAGGGTTGGGAATTGGGATATTTATTAAAATAGCCCAAACCAGCATTGGTCCAAGGTAAGCGGAACAAGGCATTTAAATTTTAGAGTTAATTTTACCGAGCCTCTCTTTAAATTTTACAGATATCTTTATGTGATTTTAAAATTACATTGAATTTTTTGTAATTTTATAATTTTTCACTAAAACCCTCCCTCCTTAATATTGACTGTGCTGACATAGTAGTTGATTAGAAAGTAACGTGGCAACTGACCTAAAAATACGATGACGTGACATACTAACGTGGCAGGTAGGGCGTTCAATTAAATTTTTTAAAGTTCAAGAGAGTGTGTGTAATATTTTCAAAGTTTAAGAAAATCTGATGTAATTATCTAAACTATAGAGGGTCTAGTGTAATTTTTTCACACTATATATAATAGTTTTTATTTTTATTTTTATTATTTTATTTACTATTTTAAAATAAAAGCAAATACTTTAAATTTTTTAAAATATATATTACACATACTTTAAAATTTTAGAAATACAAATTAAAAAAAAATTTTAAGCATTTAAATGTGATACCTTTTATCTTTTAAATGCTTAAAATATTTTCAAATGACTTAAAATATTTTTTAAAATATTTTTAAAAGTCATAACATTTAAATATTAAATTTTTTTAGTATTTTATAAATGTTAAGGTCTTTTTAAAATTTTCATACAAAAATTAAAAATAACATATATATTTAACTTGCATATTATTAATAAATAAATAAATTAAAAATAATCTTAAA
>JAOXYD010000002.1:1704017-1727008 GCA_028565735.1 Pinacopodium congolense
AGACCTCAGTCCACCCAAGCCACGCGACTGCAAGCAGCCCTCACACACGTCCAAGCCGCACCTGTCTGGAGACTGCCTTTTTCCACACGCCTAAGGATTCAAGAATAATTCAAATCCCAAACCCTCAGCTGCCTTTTTTTTTTCGTCCAAATGTGCCGTTCTCCTTTTAATCAATACTCGTCGTTTTGCTTTAAGCAAAACGACGAGTTTTAAACTGAGTTCTTCTTTCTTTCTTTTTTCCCTTTTTCAAAATTAAGATAATCTTTTATTTTTGCTCTATAATTTATCAAAAAGAAATATCCTGTTCATTAAACATAATATGACACAAATTAAGTATTTTTTTAAACCAATAATAAGAATAAAATTAAATGAATTGGTATGCAAAAATATAATAAAATTCATTCCTATCACTTGACTAAATGTACCTGTAAAGTCCAAAGCAAACTCCTATGTATAACCTCGAGCAACTAAATGAGCCTTGAGCCTTTCAACAAAGCCATCAGTATGTCGCTTAATCTTGTACACCCACTGATTGCCAACCACATTAGCATTGATAGAACAAGGTACTAAATCCAAAGTATGGTTACTTTGCAAGGCATGGAATTCAACTTCCATAGCCCTCCTCCAATCCAGACTTTTGTTGGCTTAGGTAAAGGAAGATGGTTTAAGTAAAGAAGGAACGGTGGAGGAATTATGAGTAAGGTAGACATGTTTTTGAATGATGGATAGTCTAATGGGTCATAGGATGGGTACAAGCTAGTGGGGAAGGGAAAGTTTGTGTGAGCTTAACAGAGGAAGGAAGTGGTGGGTCAGATGAGGCAGGAGTATTTGGAGAGAGAAGATCAACAACTAGATTTAGGCTATTAGGATTAAAAACATGGATGGGTGGGTTGGAAGGCAAGGTGGTAGGGAATGAAGTATTATCAAGCAGATTCAATGGAGGTAAGAGCAAATTCAGATAAAGGCTTGTAAGAAGTGTGGGTGGTTGGGATTTGAGGTGGATGTGATTCGGAAGAAATCTCGTGAGGAGTGTGGTTAGGTGGGAGCGGTAGGAGATCATGATCAGATGGCTGGATCATAAGAGGATTACTAGGGAATCCGAAGGAATTTAAAATGGAGGCAGAGTTTGAAAGTAAGTCAGCCAAGATACAAGTAGGAGAGGAATTCAGTGGTGGGTAAACAACAGAAGAAGGGTGAGGCCAAAAGATCTGGTTGGATAAGTGGGAGTTAACGAATTTACCCGAGCTGCTGCTATTATGCGGAACAAGCAAGGAGGCATCGTGGGACACTTGCAACCATGGCATGAAAGGGGCATGCTCACCCAAATTAGAAGAACTAGAAGGAGACCAAACTTGATTGAATGGGAAGAATGTTTCATCAAATTTAACATGTCTAGCAACATAAATTTTACCTATGTCTTTGTCCAAACATCTATAGTCAAGATGATGTGGAGAATAGCCTAAGAAAACACATTGTATAGAATGAAAAGAGAACTTATGCTTTTGATATGAACAAAGAAGCGAATAGACAGCACAACCAAAAATGTGAAGGAAAAAGATAGTCTGGAGTTTGATTAAACAGAACTTTGTATGGAATACGATTGGTAAGGGATTTGGCTGGTAGTCTATTGATTAGAAAGATAGTCGTTTCAAAGGAAAACTGCCAATATTTAAAAGGTGCACCATAATGACCAAGTAAAGCAAGTCCAATAACCACAATATTCCAAAATTTTCGCTCAATAGTACCATTCTATTCATGAGAATGAGGACACATTATACGATGATGAATACCATGAGTTTTTAAAAATTTATATAAGGAGTGGTATTCGCAGCCCCAATCAGATTGAAATTGCTTAATGGAGCGATGAAATTGTTTTTCAACCATAGTTTTGAATTGACAGAAGATATGAAAAACATCACTTTTATTGCGAATAGGGAATAACCATGTTAACAACGAAAATCATCAATAAAAACTACAAAATACTTATGATCAGACGAAGAGGTAATATGAGCTGGCCCTCAAAGATCATAATGAATTAATTCTAAGGGACGAGTACTACGACGATGAGTAAGAGGTAAAGGAAGTATATGTAATTTTCCTAAACAACAAGTTGAACACTTAGAAGTAGAACATGGCAACTGAAATTGACGAACGAGATTACGAACTGACTGAAAATTTGGATGCTCAAGGCAAGCATGCCAATCCTCCAATGTGACCAAAAAGGCAAGAGCATCAAACTTCTTTTGTTAATGAAGTGCACCATAGAGCTTGTATAGCCCTAATTCACTTGTCCTGTGTAACAGAAATCTCTTAGTAATGTGATCATTGACAAGGCAAAAATCAGAGTAAAACTCAAAAAACCAATTATTATCACGATAAAACTTTTGAACAGAGAGCAATGGTTTTGAAATATGTGGAACATGTTAAATATTTTTTAAAAGCAATGGCTTAGATAAGGAAGGAAGAGAGGAGGAGCCAACATTTATAATTGCTAATTTAGCACCATTACCTACGGAAACCATATCTTTACCCCGATATTCATCACTGATATACAGAGAGGCCAAATCTGGAGTCATATGAGTGTTAGCACCTATATCCAGATACTAGGCAAAAGAAGAGTCCGAAGGTGAAGAACGACCATCACAGGAGGAAGGCCCAACAGACAAAAGAGTTTGTGGCCTTGAAGAACTAAAAGGATGATGATCATTCGAGTGGGCACAAGGAACAAAATTTTCATCAAACCTTCTTCTACAATCAAAGGCAAGGTGATTAGTATAACCACAAATTTGACAAGCTTGTCAAGAGGAATTGTTGCTAAAGGCATTGTGCTGAAATGGTGATGAAGATGACTTAAATCCATGCCTCCCTCTGCCATTACGCCCTCTGCTACAAGAAGAGGAAGCCTGAGACAAAGAAGCTCGCATAACCATATTAACAGTGGGAAGTTCGACATTTTAAGCTTTAAGTAAAAGCTCATAAGCAACTAATTGACCATGAATCTCACTAAAAGAGGCTGATGATTGCCTTTGTTGTAATCCCCTAATGATTCCATTTTAATTAGAACCCAACTTTTGAAAGATGATGGCATTAAACTCAACGGTAGAAACAGGTTGTCCTATAAGAGCCAAAGAATAGACTATGACTTTGGCTTAATACAGATAGACAAAGACGAACTTGTCATCTTTGGACAGATTATGTAGTTCAATATAAAATTGGGTACGCTAGGAATGGGAGATAACTCCATAAGCAGCAGCTAAGGCCGACCATACCGCAACAGATGTGGAGAGACCAATCAATTGAGGAAAGATTTCCTCGCTAATGGAGGACAGTAGCCACGAAAAAAATAGTTGATCTTTGGTAAACTAGACTATATACTCTGGATTGGACTGCATCGTATTAGTAGTAGGATTGAACACTTCCTTAGGCAATGCTAGTTCTGTGCCATTAAGGATGCCATAGAGGTTGTAGAAATTCAGTAAAGGGGTAAACTGAATTTTCCAGGAAGTATAGTTTTTAGAGTGTAATTTGATAGAGAAACTTTGGCTAATAGTATAAGATAGGGGATTCGGTGTAGAGGGAAGCGAAAAAAGAGAAGCTATAGCGAGTGGAAGGAGAGATGGTGGTGAAGAAGAATTAGGAGCTGCCATGATTGGTTCTGGTACCAAATCAAGAATATTTGAGAGAATGGGAATGACCGATTATTATTGATAATTGTACAGGAAATCTATGTATACAAATGGAGTAATAACCAAAGATATGTATACAAGATCAGTAGAAGATTTAGGGAATCATATCAAATATAACTCAGCATTATCTAATATAAACTATTCTTTAGAATTCTTCTTCTTCTTTTTTTGAAATTTTTTTTGTCAAACCTCTTTTTTTTTCCTCCAACCCTACTCCTTTTTCTTCTTATTATTTTTATTACACATGAAATTTATTTTTTCTATTTTTTATTTTTATTCTTATGTGACAATATTTATTTATTCTACAACTATTTTTTATCTTTTTTTATTTAAGATAATAAAAATTAAAATAATTTTTTGATATAATATATTTGTGATACTATAATTTAGTAAAATATTAATAAAAAATACATTAATAATTCATGCATCTTATTATTTTATGCCTTTTCAATATCAATTTTATAAAGATTTTATATCGGTTAAACCTCTAAATTTTAAATCTCTTTTTTTATTGGTTTGATGTTCAGTCTAATTTTTTAAAATATTGATAATAATAATAATTATTATTATTCATTTGCCATTGGTCTTGTTATCTATACTTGGATCTTCTTAATTGAGGGTTATCAGCTAAAGTATAAAAATTTAATCTTTGTTTTATCTTGTAATAATTGGTTATATAGGTTTGAGGTTTAAATTAAATGCAAGTTATAAAGTAATGACTATGAATTTGTCTAATAATGTTAAAGTTAAGGATTAAAGATTTATAGCTCTCTCTTCTTTTTTTTTACCATTGAAGTATATAGATAACATATTACTTTTCCTCTTTTACTTGATCATTCTTTTGGAGTTTGATGGAGAAAAACACGATCCCTCCATGGGAGAAAATCAATTCTTTTGAATACATGTCCTTTTCTCCACTTGATAATTTTCATTTATTTCACATAAAAGCTACAAGAATCCTAAAATAAGTGGGTTTAACTGGTAAATTACATTTTTTTTAATGCATTTGTCAAGTCAAATGGCCCAACTTAAGAGAGAGAACAAGAAATGACTAACTTATTCGAACGATCTAAGGACATGATTGATTGAGAGTAAGAACCCCTTAATACTTATAAGTACTAATTCAATTAAGATTTTTATTTAATTTTGATTCACTGACTTGTTAGATAAACCATTTAAAATATAATTTATTAGGCACATAACTAAAAAAATAATTTAGGTTTTACTATTAAAAAAATTTATGTAAAAGAGAAGAGTTTGTTGCTATGTCTAGGTATTAGTCCTAATATGATTTAAGACATATTTTATTTAGTTTCAATACAGTTAATTAGTATGATTCTTTGAGAAGATTAAGCCCATAAATACCATCATCTATGCAAATTAAGATCCTAATTATCATTCCTTATATATATATATGAGAAATATTAACAACCTTTTAAAATATTTTTTAGTTCAATGATCAACTTTTAAAAGTTTTCAATTTAATGGCCAATCTTTAAAAAGTTGATCAATTTTTTTTAAAAAAAACTTAAATGTCATTAGTTTCATGCTGATTAAGTTAATTAACTTTGCCATGTGGACATCAAAAGTACCATGTGGACATCAAAAATGCCATGTAGATGTCCTTGTATGTAATTCCAACTTTAAAAAATTTTCAATTTAGTGGCTAATTTTTTAAATTCTTTTAATTTAGTATCCAACATTTAAAATTTTTAAATTTATAGACTAACCTTCTAAGATTCATTCAAATTAAGTTAAAATTAATTTTTTAATAAAAATAAATAGTAATTAATATAATAATATTTTATTAGAAAGTATTGTATATCGACTTCTAAGTTTAGCTAACAAATATTTAATTATAAGTTGTACTCTCTTTCAAAAGATATCCTAATTTTAAACTTGATATGTAATTGACTGAAAGGAAAAAATTTATAAATAAATATTTTAAATTAAATATATAGTAATTTCAAAATATCTTTTATAAATAGATTTAGATTTAAATATGTATATATTTGATTTATAACAATAATAGATATAAACACAAAAAAGAACTTATTCCTTCAAAATATTGAAACATTGATTTTTTTCAAGCGACATGCAGTGTGTTAAATACCGTACCGGTACTAGTATCAGATTGACCCCGAAAACGGTACTGTACCGGTACTGGTTAATACCGGTACTGTTTCTGATAATTATTTAAAATTATAAACTAATTTCTAAATTTTATAAAATTTACAAAATAGTATATAAATATATTATATTATGTAGTTTTTAACTTAACTTTAAAATTAAAAAGACCAAAATACAAAATTTTTCCTTAAAAAAATTTTTTAAAACAAAATTTTATTTTTTTCCAGTACTGACCAATACCGGCCGGTATTTAAATGCAGTACCAATTTTGACTGTTTCGTACCGCTTTTCGGCCGGTACGGTACGAAACTAAATACCTTAATTGAAATACAAATCTAAAAACTAAAATTCCAGCAACCTAACAACGCTCCCGCAATCCATATTTCCTAATTGTTGAAAGTTTTGCCCTAGTTTTCTATTTCTTCTACTCGTCCCATATCAATTAGGCATCAGAGCCTTGGTTTACAATGACAACAAATAGTGAAAGAACATAGAAGGATATTCAACGGTGAAATACATTTCAGAATTATGAAAAAATTAGACATTAATGGCCCTCGATTGCAAGGCACTCCAAGAACTAGTCTAGAAAACAACACCAAACAGAAAACTACACTTGATGTTGAAGGAGGAAAAAGTGAAATACAACATGAGGCGATTGAAACTAAACAACAATGGGAGGGGTTAAGGAATCAACGCCTTCTGAGAGATCCAAGCCAAAGAAACCTACCAACAACACTTGGAGAGCATATGCCAAACATCAGAGGCCATGATAGAGCTGAAACACATAATATACTTTAACAGATTGGACAGTAGCAATGGAAGATTTCTTTGATTAGCACATGTCAGAAGATCAAAAAGTTAGTTTTACATGTAAAAATCTAGTGGAGATCGATAGAAGATAGACTTCAAAAGATAGGCTAGCCACCAATTAGTGCTTCAAAAGAGATGAAGTCGAATTTATCAAATATATATATCTATTTATATATTTTTAGCATTCCATTATTAAAACGATTTCCAAGATCAACTCACAACACTTAGACAAGGAATTATGTCTATAATAGCATACCCAGAGATCTTTGATGAACTTTGTATCCAATGTAAAGGAATGAAATCTAAACGACAACTCATGTCTCACTACAAAAATGGCTCAAGGGCAGAAATTCACAAAGAGCTAATGAGTTCAAAGATGCATATCACTTATCTTTAAGAGCGGAACAATACATAGAGCAACAAGTAACTAAAATATTAGAACTCAAGTCGAGGAGTTTGGCGTAAAGAAAACTATAACTATGCAAAACTTTAGGATTGCGCCTAATGCGTCAAAACTTGCACCACCAAACAACTACAAAGCTTTCCAAGAAGCTGAAAGCTAAACCTAGAGGCAAAGTCATAGATGAGACTAGGCCAAAAGAAGGGATTAATGACAACAACTGTTTCAATGTAATCAAAGTTGTCACTTTGCTTACGAATGCCCTAACAAAGGTTTGCACATAAGGGAAGAAGAAGAGAAGGAAGAATATGAGAAATATGTGTGTGAACATAAAGATGCAGAGGAGTTGGAAGGAGACTATAATGATGAACAAGTTAGTCCTTCAAATCTTAATATAGTGAGGCACATATTTACAACCCTTAAGGTGAAAGAAAGAAGAATGGCTTCGATTTTATTTACTCAAGTTAGATGCGAGGATAATGTACGTAAGCTTATCATTAATTAAGGAAGCAATATGAATGTGGGATCAGAAAGCATGGTGAAATGATTGAATCCACTTTGAAAGAAATATCCACATCCTTACAAAATTGCTTGGGTGGATATGGTAGCACTATACTAGTTGTTCGAAGGTGCTTGGTGTCTTTCAAATTAAGAATATATAAAGATTCTATTTCGTGTAATGTCAATCCTATGAAGTATCTCATATCTTACTTGGTCAACCAAGGCTTTATGACCATGATGTGAAATTTACAAGTTATTTTTTGTGAACTCCCTGGAAAACATTGAACAGTAAGCTTCAGTCAAAAGTAGTGAATAGAAGCTTGGGGGACTTGTTAAGATGTTTGGTTGAGGATAATGTGAATAATTGGGACCTGTTTCTTCCTATGATAGAATTTGCATACAACAGTTATGCAAATATGTCAATCGATAAGAGTCCTTTTGTGAGTTTCGAGAGTCCAACCAAGATAGCCGATAGATTTTATTCGTTTACCATAAACAACACAAATTAGTGTCAAAGCTAAAAGTTTTGCACAACACATGAGAGATATTTTTGATGAGGTATGACGAAAGATACCAATCAACAACTTGACTTTAAAAAAATATGTTAATTAATAATGCAATTGGTGGAATTCACTAAAGGAGATATGGTGATGATAAAAAATTTTCCAAAGCGTTATCCAAAGTGAAAAATATAAGAAACTTCATTCAAGAAATATTGGACCTTACAAGATTCTTAAGAAAAGTGCTAATGCTTGTGTTTTGGAATTAATCTTATCTTTAATGTGGCAAACTTAACTATTTATCATAGGCATGATGAGATGCAAGCTCATATTGTAGCTATGAGAATTCCAGCCATTCCTCATCTCAAAGAAAAGACTAAAGATGTTTTTGATGAACAAATTGTAGACATAATAGCCAATGGATATCAACAGTTTCTTGTCAAATGGGAAGGAAGGTTAATTTTTGATAGTACTTGAATTTTATAATCTAAATTCAGAAGTTGAATCTAGATTTGTACAATTAGTACATTCAATGTCAAGGACCACTTCAAACAAGCCGAGGAGAATTGTTGCAAAAGAGCTTAAAGTTTATAAAAGAAATAAAAGAGGACAAAGCACTCAACCACAAGCCTTAATTTGATGGAATCAATGGTGAGAGTTGAAGTGACGACAAGGACAAGAGCTGAAATTTAGGTCATGCTAGGTTTCCTTAATAGATAAAGAGCAATAATAAGTTAGATATATTATCCTAGTTATTTGGACTTAAATTTATTAAAGAAATAAAGAAATCATATTAGAATAGGATTTCAGTATTGGATATTGTTATGGATTGCAAGCTTAGTTGTAGGGATTACTTAAGTCCAGGGATTACAAGATATTAGCCTTGATTATGTATGGCATAATTACTAGGATCATATCCCTAATTAGTATTACGACTCTTGTGTATATATCCCTATTATGTGCAAATTCAACATATGAAAATACAAACTTTTCTATTTGAATTACATGGTATTAGAGTTATAATTAGGGTCACCTGAATTCTGGCCAATAAGCAGAAGCTCCTCGCTTCCAATTGAGAGGTTTAGTCTCTCTACCCAGTGAGCCAAATCAGCATTGAGAGTTTGTTCTCTAGTTTTGCTTTCCAATTTGAGCAGTGCTTGAATACCCCATTTCTAGTCACTATCTTTTCTCATCGCCAACCCCTCGGTAGCTATTCTCGCCGACCAGTGTCAACCCTAAGTCCAACCATCAGAAATTGAGGCGTGTATCCTCACACACCGCTAATGCGTCCTCGGGCTTCTCTCATGAGCCGTCGCATGCCAGAGCGTGCAAACGCACACTTACTTCCAGCAACCTTCACCAACATTGACTCATCCTCATAGGTGCTTGCACATCGTCAATGGACCGGTGCCCCCCCTCTCCAACCCAGGTCAATGTTCCCTGTTGTTCTCCAGCGCTATCCAGAGTGCTTAATCAGTGTGTTTTTGGTCAGATCTGTTTTTCTAGGATTCTTTGAGCTATGCCACCTCTCTAGCGGTTTCGTCCATTTTGTCTATTGGCCAGATCTACTTTATGGGTTTTGTGTGCTTACTTCGACAGCTTTTGGTATGTATCTTATTTATCTACATTTCAGTTTAAGTCTCGTAACCTCTCTGTTATTTTTTTATGGCACACGAAAAGAGTTTAGTTGTAATAGATGTTATTCCTATGTCTAAAATCACATAACACAAATTGACTACACCCAATTATTTTGAGTAGTGTAAGACAGTTCGAATTCATTTAAGGAGCATCTCTAAAAACCATCATCTTACCGACGATCTCCCTTTAGACCATCCTCAAAAGAAGTGACTACAAGACAACGCTCAACTATTTTTGCAAATTCAAAACTCTATTAATAATAAGGCCATCAATCTAATCAACCATTGTGATTATGTCAAAGAGTTAATAAATTATTTATTATTTTTGTATTTTGAAAAAGGAAATATTGTTCAAATTTATGAAATATGTAAGGGTTTTTATCAAGTTGAATAACAAGACCAATCTCTACAACCATATTTATGAATTTTAAAAGAATCTATGAGGAATTAAATGTTTTGATACTATTTAATCCTGATATCAAAGTCCAACAAATTCAGCGAGAACAAATGGCAATTATGAGTAACTTCTCAATTTGAGATTGCCAAATCTCATATTCTATCCTGTACAAAAACTTCCTCCCCACAAGAGATATTTGCTCAAATACACCCCACAGATATTAGTGCATTTGTTTCTCTTAGTACTCAAGACTTCTAGTGCTCTTATGAGTCGGACTCATGGATTTAAATTAGGAAAGTCATCTTATGGAATAATAACAAAGGCGGAACAGGAAATTAGAACAATATAAATCAAGATACATAAGGAATTATCCATTGACATTGTCATGAGCTAAGTCACACCAAACGCACATGCCAAAAATTACTAAATAAATCTCTCTGTGCTCATGTAGCAGCTGCTACTAGCTCATCTACTGACAAAACTATTATTACCTACCCAATGAATTCTGCAAATTCACCCAGTATCAAGAAGCATTGAAAAACTCATCTCAACAAATCACTACTATTTCTGACCCAGGTAATACATCTACATATCTTCTTTCATCTTCCTTCCCATGAGTCATTGACTCGAGTGCTTCAAATCATATAGCAAGTAACTTTTCTCTACTTTTTCATAAACATTCATCACCTTATATTATCTTAGCTGATGGTTCTACTCCCTCTACTATTAGTTCTGGCACAGTTAACCTTAATCTATTATTATCCTTGTCCTCTGTCTTGAATCTACAGAATTTTCTTTTAATTTATTATCTATGAGCAAGCTCTCTCATACCTTAAATTGTTGCATCCCATTTTTTTCTAATCATCATATCTTTCAAGATCTTATGATGAACAAGACTATGGGTAGAGGACTTGAATTAGGTCTCTATTTTCTGGATAGCCAGGTGCCTAAACCCATTGCCTAAACCCATTACCTGCTCCAATGTCTTCACTCTATTTCAAGCTCATTGTTAGTTAGGGCGTCACTCTTTACCTCTTTTGAAGAAGCTTTGTCCTCAATCTAATAATGTATCTCATTTCGATTGTGAGTTTTGTCAATTTGCTAAATATCATCGTCAATCTTTCCTTCCTCAAATCAATAAACGACCTACTTTTTCGTTTGAACTAGTACATTCTGATGGTTGGAGTTCACACTAATTTTTAATATTTTGTTTATGATTTCTCTGGTGAAATTTGGCTTTATTTAATGAAATCTCTTGTATAACTTTTCTTTATTTAATGAAAGATCTTTTTGCATTATTTTTCCATTTTACTACATTTTGTACTAAAATAAAAACACAATTTTAACATCTCTATCCATACCTTAAGAAGTCTTAAGTGATAATGCCAAGGGGTACTTCTCCACACCATTCCAAGCCTACATGATCCAAAATGGCATTCTCCATCAATCCTCATGTGTTAACACACTTTCTCAAAATAGTGTGGCTAAAAGAAAAATCGGCATCTCCTTAAAACAATGGAAGTTCCTCAACCTTTTAGGTTGATCAAGTCCCACAACATGTTTTCTGATCAATCATATGCCTTCATCTGTCCTTCATGGTGAGATAACTTATACCATTCTCTTTTCTACTAAACCCTTGTTCGCTATTCTACTACAAATTTTTGGTAATACTTGCTTTGTTCAAGATACTAGTCCTCAAGTTACTAAGTTAAACCCTAAGTCTTTAAAATGTGTTTTCCTGAGCTACTCTCGTCTACAAAAAGGGGATCAGTGCTACTACCCCCCTCTTAACAAATATCTTGTATCAGCTGATGTTATCTTTTTGAAACATATTCCTTTCTTTCCTCCTTCAATCTCCAAGGAGGAGGAGGATGATCTGCTTATTTACGAAGTCAACTATCAGACTACAAAACCTACACTGACACGACCACAACCACCACCTATTCATTTAGTCTATTCTAGAAGACGAAATCATCTTGATACACACTTCATATCTATCTCTTCTTCACCATCAAATTTACCACTCGATGACCTTCCAATTGCTCTTCTCAAAGGTAAACGTCAATGCACTTACCTATTTCTTCCTTTGTTTCTCGCGATCATTTATCTTCATCTTCTTGTTCTTTTAATGTCTCACTTGATTTTGTCACTATTCCAAAAAATGTTCATAAAGCCTTATCCCATCTTGGTTGGCATGATGTTATGATAAAGGAGATGAATGCTCTAGATGCCAATAACACGTGAGAATTGGTGAACTCTGTTGGCAAGAAGGCCATTAGATGTAAATAGGCTTTTGTAGTCAAAGTCAACTCTGATGGCTCAATAGCTCAAGTTAAAACACAACCTGTAGCAAAAGGCTACGTTCAGACTTAGAGTGTTGATTATTCTAATACTTTCTCACCTACAGCTAAATTAACCTTCATCCATCTATTCATTTCTCCGGCAGCTACTTATAATTGGTCATTACACCAATTAGATATCAAAAATGCTTTTTACATAGTGACCTCTAGAATGAAGTATAGATGGATCAACAGCCTGGACTTGTTGCTCAAGGGGAGTATGGGAAAGTTCACCGTCTCCAAAAGTCTCTGTATGGCTTAAAACAAAATCTCCTTGCTTAGTTTGTAAAATTTAATTAGGCAATCGAAACATTTGGAATAACTAAAAGTAGGTCTGATCACTCTGTCTTTTATAAACAATCTACATCCGGTTTCAATCTCTTTGTTATATATGCGGATGATATTGTTATTACTAGAAGTGATTCTATATGTATTTCATCTTTAAAGTTTTTTTCTTCACAGTTAGTTCCAAACCAAAGATATAGGATCATTAAAATATTTTTAGGAGTAGAAGTATGTTATAGGTTTTTGCGTAGGATCTAGTCACAAGTCGACTCATGGGGAAGTCCTCTCTTCTTCCCTTGTGGCCACTCATTTCCTAGATTTACCTATGCTATATGAAGAGAGAGAGAGAGAGAGAGAGAGAGAGAGAGTCGTCCTTAACAGACCCTCTTTAAGTTTTCTTACAATATTTCTTACTTATTTTATTCAATAAAGATATGAAATAAGCTTCATCCATAGCAAAGTAACTAAAAGCAATAAAGGAATTTTCTTGTCCCAAAGAAAATATGTACTTGATTTATTAATCGAGACTAGAAAGTTAGGAATTAAGCAATGAAGTGCTCCAATGATCCCTGATTTACAACTCTCTTAAGATGAAGACTTGTTTGAAGACCCCAAGAAATATAAAAGATTGGCTGGAAAACTAAATTATCTAACGGTAACTCTCTCTGATATTTCATATTCTATCAGTGTTGTAAGTCAATTCATGTCCTCTCCAACCATTTATCATTGTGCTAACCTAGAACAAATCTAAAATTACCTGAAAAAGAGCTCCTGGACTAGGGATACTATACTAAAATCAAGGATATACTCATCTTGAATGCTTCTCGAACATTGACTAGGTAAGTTCTAACATTGACAAAAAATCTATAACTAGCTATTGTGTATTTATTAGAGGAAATTTGGTCTCATGGAAAAGCAAAAAGCAAACTGATATATCCAAATCAAGTGTTGAATTTGAATACCAATCTATGGCACAATGCACGAGCGAGATAATGTGGATATGTCAACTATTATCTAAAATTTGTCTTAAAGTCTCAAAACCAGCAAAGCTATGGTGTGATAATCAAGTTGCTCTAGATATTGCATCTAATCTTGCATTTCATGAATTAGCTAAACATATAGAGATTGACTATCACTTTGTTTGTAAGAAGATACAGCAGAACTTAATTTCTCCTAGATACATCAAAATTGGAGAACACCTTGGAAATATTTTTACCAAATCTCTAAATGGTACTCGGGTCAACTGTATTTGTAACAAGTCGGAGATGATTAATTGAGGAAGAGCATTATAGATTACAGGCTTGATTCTAGGGATTACAAGATATTAGGCTTGATTATGTATAGCATAATTACAAAGATTATATCCCTAATTAGGATTATGACTTGTATATATATCCCTATTCTGTACATATTCAATATATGAAAATAAAAACCCTTTATTTTGAGTTGCAAATATTTTAGTCAGGGAACTTTTTACCAATATAAACAAATTCTACGAACTTTTCTATAAATATGTGTGTACTCTGTTATGTGCCCTAGCGTAGGATCTAGTCACGGGTCGAGACACGGAGAAAGCCCTCTACTTTTCCTCGAGCATGTTCTCACCTTTTTCTAAAGAACCTATGCCGTCACAAGGAAGAGACCTGTCCTTGGCAAGGTCTCGTTAAGTTACTTTTTTTTTTGATAAAAGTCTGGGGTGTTTTCTTTATTCGCTCTTGCGGCCTTTAAATAGGCTTAAAACAAAAACCCTAATTAGGACTTCTAATTAGGTATAAAGTCTAAATAGAAACCCAATAAAAATAACAGCATAATCTACGAAAACATTAAAAATACGGCAGAAAACTAATTAAAACAAATTAAAACAATTTGTCAACGGTTGTCGCTTTTCTTGCGTCGCGAATAAACTTTTCCCACAAAAGCATCCTTAACACCTGTACGCTGCCAAAAGAAGATGGAGAGAGATGAGATTGAAGGGTGTAGTTAAAGATCCAGGATGGTCTTGGATTAAGATAAAGAATCAATTTTCTGTCTTTGTATCTGGTGATCGATCTTATTAAGAGGAGGAAGATCTCTATGACAAGTTGCACTTTGTGGGCTCTGGTGCAGACATGATCGTCAAGGAGATCGGGTATTTTCTAATTTATATTGGAGATCAACTAGACAAAATAGCACTTCATTACAGATTGGTGGATTTGCTTGAAGATGAGTTTTTATGTTCACAGAAAGACACTCACCATGGATGGGACAATATACAGTTGGAGATTCATTTTCTTTGTAGGTTGCCAATGAGTCTTAGCTCAAGTGGCATTTACCCCCTTCCTCCAACACTCAAGTTCAGGTATTTTAACATTTGTGATTAATGAGTATTCAGTGGATGATTTCTAGGTTGAAGTTGTGAGCTTGAATCCAAGCAATTCCTCTACACTACAGGGCTTCAGTCAGTATTGTCTTCCGTCTGCTTCAGGAGTTTGAAATGGCTTTTATGCCTAGTTCCTGAAGAGCAGCATTCCTGTTCAATCATAATGTGTTCTCATTCATTGGTTCACCGGTTTCAGTCCAAGAACTTTGTAAATCTGAACATCGTCTGACGGACATTCTTATGAAGGCAGGATGCAGAAGAACTTTTACAGCCTTAGAGATCTTCACGTACTAACTTAAGGGGTTTGAAAATCTTTTTCCTTATTCGGTAGGTCAAACTATAATACGTTAAATGGAAACGTAAATCTTTCCTTATTCAATAGGCCAAATATAATCTGTTAAATAACTATGAAAATCTTTCCTTATTCAATAAGTCAAACATAATTAACAATATCTTGTAATTAAAAATACAGAATGTATACCCCTATTTGTACTCTTTCTCTCTTTCTGATGCCCTTTTTCTCTCTATACTTTCAACAGGAATATCAGAGATAATGCAGTCCTTGTGGAATACGATGCCCTCCATCTCCACACTCATCTCCACGTTCGCTTCCTTATCAACGTTGTTCATGGTTATGAGCACAACTTTAAAAGCGATTCTTCCCAAAAACTTCCAAGATCTTGCGACCAAGAAACTCAACCGGCTTTCCACATACCTTTTCTCTTCCTACATGACCTTTGTGATCGAGGAGCATTGGGATTATTTTGACAACGAGACATATCGTGCTGCTCAGATATATTTGCCCACCCGAGCTGGTAATACGGCCAACACCCTGTCTCTTGGTCACAACGATTGCAACAACCTCACCACCTCACCAACACTGCACATTGCAGCCGAGTCCAGGATCGTTGACGAGTTTGAGGGCATGCAATTAGAGTGGACCATGCGCGTAAAAGAAGAAAAAGGTACTTCTCATTATAGCCAACATAAGAAATACTTCGAACTGGTCTGCAAGAAGCAGGACAAAGACAGGGTGGTAAAGAAGTACATTCCTTACATGACTAGGTCGGCAGAAGATATCTTAAAACAGAAAGAAAAAATCGAAATTTCCAGTTATGAGCATGAACGAGAATTTTGGGAATCCACAGTTTTCACGCATCCGTCAAGCTTTGAAACCTTAGCCATCGACCCTGACTTGAAGCAGTCCATAATAGATGATCTTAACATGTTTAAGAGCAGTGAGGAGTACTTTCATAGCGTTGGTCGTGCTTGGAAACGTGGGTATCTTCTCTATGGTCCACCCGGGACTGGGAAATCATCACTTGTTGCTGCCATTGCTAATCACCTTAGGTACAGTATTTACGATGTCCAGCTACAGAACGTGAAAAACGATGCTCAACTCAGGAAAATGCTCACATCCACCAAAAGTCGTTCCGTTATCCTCATTGAGGATATTGATTGCAGCTTCAAGAATTCACTGCTTCGAAACCGTGAAGAATCCCCAGATTCCGATGACAAGGAGGAAAAAGAAGATGATAAGAAGCCTAAAAAACCAGGGGTAAGCATTGCCGGTTCCAAGTTATATACATCTTAAATCTGTAAAATTAATTCATAGTGAGATCATATATTACCATGAATAGATGATATTTACATTACATTGTTTTCGAAACACAGATTACACTCTCAGCGCTGCTAAACTTCATTGATGGCATATGGTTGAGTTGTGCAAACGAAAGGATTATAATCTTCACAACCAATTATAAAGATAAGTTGGACCCAGCTCTGTTACGTCCGGGACGCATGGACTATCACATTTACTTGGGATATTGCACGCCAGTCATTTTCAAGAAACTTGCAGCTTCATACCTGGGAATCACGGATCATGTCCTCTTTAGCTGCATTGAAGAACTTCTTGAAAGGATCATGGTGACTCCAGCTGAGGTTGCCGGGCAATTTATGATGAAGAAGTGCAAGAACCATGAAGCTGCGCTTGAAAATTTGATAAAATTTCTGGAAATGAAGGAGAAAGAGATTGAGGCTAAGAAGTTAGAGAACGAGAAAGGGTGACTGTGAGCGATGATGATGATCACCAGGATAGTAGTTAAAGACAAAACAAAACCATG
Source organism: Pinacopodium congolense (assembly GCA_028565735.1). Lineage (NCBI taxonomy): Eukaryota > Viridiplantae > Streptophyta > Magnoliopsida > Malpighiales > Erythroxylaceae > Pinacopodium > Pinacopodium congolense. The sequence goes on from JAOXYD010000002.1 coordinate 1,721,185, forward strand.
ATCAGTTTTAATTACGTAGTTAATTTCTTCTTTCCTAGTTTGAAAATATCTGTAGCTCCATGTTTTTTGTTGATTGGACCATGCAAAAGCTGAATAAGTTGTCCTATTTTGCGTTCCATTCGCACCTTTCTCTTATGTTTTAACCAATGTTTATAAAATCGTTTCAAATTAACCAGTTCGACCCGATTCATTTAGAAGTGATTGATTAATTAAAGAATTAAAAAATAGGCCGATTTTTTAGTAACCAGTCAGTTTAACCGATTACTGTACAAATGGTTTAATCGGTTACGATGGTGGATTTAACAATCTGTTAATAAGATAGAGTAGGTGAAACCTTTTTTTCAAGTTTTGATGGTTAGCAGGATTCAGAACGTAAAGATCTAAGCTTTGGTTTAAATTAGGGTTTCAGCCTCAAGTAATGAAATCCTCGGATCATTGGTCATATGGGTTTCGCTAGTTTTGAAACTTTAGTTGATTCTGTCGTATTCTTGGAAAGTATAGGGTTTGAAGTATTCTACAGTTTGTACAGAACAAAAATCCATGCTTTAAGTAGCTTTCCATGGATTGTGTAGTATGATTCTTCTGGATTTATTGTGAAGTAAGGTAGACGTTGTTCGAAATACTTGGAGCCTATTTGAAAAAATTTATTTACAATTATAATTTTTTGTATTTGAAATAAAAAATTATTTTTTTAAAATTTGAATTTTGAATTTTATAGAATTCAATATAACTAATCTAAATTTTATTAAAATAGTTGAAATTTTCAAATAAATTTTATAACCTTAAGAAGAATGTTTCTATCTTTTAAAACTATCCTTACTAAATTTTTTATCTTTTTATATTTACTTTTATTATATAATAATATGTAATATGTTAAAAATATTTATATTATTAATATCTAAAAAAATATTAGTATCCTTACTAGACTAATACATTATGTACTAATATAATATAATATAATTATAATTACAAATATATAACATCCTTAGTTATATTATATTATTACATAATATTATAATTATATAAATATGATGTATAATATAATTATAAGGTTATAATATTATAATATAATAAATTAATGAAGAGACGCCACCTTACTATCCATTTTATTAACAAAGTATTGTTTCTTCTTTTATTTTTTTTATTCAATCGTCCAGTTTATTCAATTGTCTATCAAATTCTTAAAGCATAATGTGGGCATCGAATCGTGTGGGCATCTTTAGAGCAGTAGCTTTTGGAAGCACATCCTTTGAGCATTTGTGGAGCGGTTCATCAGGTACTTTTTTTTTTTTTTTTGTCATTCCTTAATGTTGTATTTATGTGATTTTATATTTTCTGTTGTGTTTTCAAATTTTTGAAAGATAAATAATAATTTTTAATTTCAAATTACTCTTTTTATGCATTTCATTTTCTTTGAATTAGTATTATTTTTCTAATTTATTAAAATTATTTTGATATAAATATTTAAAAAATTTAAGGATGTATTGTCATCATTATTTAATTTGATAAATCTATTATATTAATAAGTATATTAAGAAATAGATGCAAATGAATTTTTAATTTTAAATTTAATTTAAATATAATTACGAAAAATTCAATTAAAATAGATATTTTAAATAATAATTATTTTACATTATGCATTCCTTTCTTTCAAACAGAGGTGAAAGTTCCAAATGAAATATTTACTGTATAAGCCAACAACTCCGATAAGTACAAAGCAGCTCAGGGCCTTCTTAGGCTTGACTTGGATTGTGTACCTAGTACCTACAGCCTGTGTCTCGCTCTTTGTTTCTGGCGACCGAAAATGAAGGCGTCTTTGAAGGGTCGATACCACGACGACAAGAGCACCGCCGCTGCTACTGTCTCCTTCAACGCTGCCGATGTCAAGTTCCGTGCTTCCCTCACCGACGCCACCGTTGTCAACGGTCCCAACTTGAACGGCCTGGCTCTTGGCCTCGAGAAACCGGGCTTTTTCGTCGTCGATTACGACGTCCCCAAAAGGGTACTCCCAAAAAATTTCATTCTTTACCTCTACAAATTGAATTTTGAGCTTGTGCTGCATACTGCAAGTTTGACTTCAATTCTTTAGGGGCCATTTTCAAGGATTTTGAACTAGGGTTTGCTGAAGAATCTGAAAGAGATATGGTTGTTAATTTAAGTTGCTATTTTGTCTTGTTGCCTAGGATTTTCGGTTCCAGTTTATGAACAGTGTAAGGGTTGCGAATAAGCCGTTGAATCTGACGTACATTCATCACAGAGGGGATAACAAAACGATTCTGGATGGGAATCTTGTGATTGATTCTGCTAATAAATTTTCGACTAATTACGTGCTTGGTACTGGGAATTGCAAGTTGAAGTATACTTATGTCCATCAAGGGTTGACAACGTTTGAGCCTTGTTATGATTTGGGAAAGAACTCTTGGGATTTTGCTGTCTCGCACAGGGTTTATGGTGATGATGTTTTTAGAGGAACCTATCAGACATCGAGTAAGGCATTGGGTTTGGAGTGGTCGCGGAATTCAAATTTCAATGGAGGTTTCAAGGTTGATTCTCATTCACCTCTTGAACACAATCTTCCTATGTTTCTCTCTGCTGTAGTAAATTGAAATTGCTTTTGTAGATTGAAGCATGAAGTGTACTTTGATATATGTTTATAAACTTGATCTGTCTAATGACACGTACGATTTTGAGACTTAATATTGTGTCATCTGATTGTTCTTGGCCTCAGTTTTCAGGCTGTTCATTTGCTGACTATTGTCTCATTTAGGATTAAAGAGGGCTTGTGAAGTAAATGAACGATTTACTTGTTGAAGAAGTTCCTAGTGTTCACTTTTGCAGAATAATTGATTAGTTTGAAACTGGTTATCTATGATTTTTGTGTTGGTAACATAAGGAGCAGGAGAAAGCTTGCCCTTGATAGATCAGAGCAGCTGACTTTTGCCGCCCTTGTTCCGTTGTGGGCACGCATAAACTGTAATTTGGTTAAGTTCCTTTCGGTCTCTGGAAGCAGATCTTTCCCATCTCTTGCTATCCTGAGAAGGTTCTTAGACATTTTTGCTTTTGTTTTTGTGCTCAATTGTATACAATTCGGTTGTAATTTATAAATGAAATGGCCGATCCAATGGGCTCTCAATTAAAAGAAGTGAAAAGAATGGGAGCTCAATTTCACCCGGCCTATATTTCACTGGGCAGCCTCAAGGTTTGACATGTCTTCTTGTCTCATATCTTGGTTCAGGGAAACTGCCCTATATTTATTTATTTATTTTTATGGAGAATATTCCCCCCAAAAAAAAACTTGAGGGGGAGGAGGAGGAAGAGGTGATGTTGCGATAATATTTGTTATGATTTTGTGGAAGAGAGTTTGTGTTCAAATACTTCTATGATTCTAAATACTTGTTCTTACTTTCCTTATTCCAAAGCATTTGATTCATAAGGCATTCTGATTGTGGTGAATTCTCTATTTGCAGGTTTCTGCATTGATCGATTTGGGCGACAGATCAAAACCGCCGAAATTAACTGCTGAGACTTCATGGGACTTGGAGATTTGATAAGTTCATCATACTTGGAGATTTGATAAGTTCATCATACTTACGTGCATTTTTACTGCAAGTTTCAGTTTTACCATTGCAATTTCATGAAATTTTTCCATACAGCTTAATGTACCTTTGAGTTTACTGTTATTTCCTAACGTTTATTTTTAAATTATACTGGAGATTACTCCAACAAAGTCAGCAACTCTGCCGTTGTGGCATCAATTGTTGAACTTTGCTCCCTTTATATAAGGCATTTTGGTATTACCAAGTAGTTTGATCAATTCAGTTAAATACCTTATTTGCTTAATTAGGCTTCTGTGGAGATTGTGGGCACGGCTTGCTGAACCTAAAGTAAAGAGCCGATGACTCCACTGTTGATTTACAGTAATTCAGCCATAATGAATTAAACATTGGTCTTAGTTTATTTAGTCCCGAGAGAAAAACTAAAGTACTAAAATTTATCCTTGTCATTTTTTAAAAGATAAAACATGTTGCCATTCCTTACATGCTGTAAGGTTTTTACACAATACTTATTAATTAAATAATAAAAAATTTAATATGAACATAACTAGTGAATGCCAAATATGTTTTAGTAACGCACGTCTTAAAATTAATAAATAACAAAAATAATTACACACTTCAAAACAAAAGTGAATTATTGAAAATAAATTAGCAATCCAACAAATTGGAATCATTATGATCTACTTTTTTATTTTTAATATAAATAATTTATCATCCTTACTTTCATATAAACAGAAGACTATTTTGTAAAAAAAGGTTAATGATAAATCCTAAAATTTAAATTAAAGGTATAATTTGCATCTTAATATTTTACAAAGATTTGAGTCAGTTTCTATTATTATTATTTGTATCATTTTATATGATAATATTACTAAAAAGAGTATTCATTACATTCTAAATTGATATCAAAGAAAATAATGAAAATTTACTTTAAATCATTTTATGAAATGTTAAAGTGTAAATTGTATATTTGGTGAACATATAAAAATAAAATTTGAAATTACATTGGTGTTTTATGAGATAAAATTGTTCAATTGTGATGTCATACAAGTTAAGGGGATGTTTATTTTTATTTTTTAAAATATAAAAATTTTAAAAACAGTACACAGATTTTTAAAAAATAACATATAAATATAGTAAGAAAATTTTAAAAATTATAAACATAAAATAAAAAATTGAACTAAACCAGCTATAAATTGATCACCTAATTAATCAGCATAGTTCAATGGTGACGATGCGGCAGTCCAAGGGCTGCTTGGTTAATCTGTGTGATTCAGTGGTGGAGACCAATTAATGGCAAAGTTAACCTCTCGGAGTTAAAAGAATCGTTTGGTATTATTGTTGATTGTGATTTTTATATTTTTGTATTAGTTTTTGTGTGTTATTTTCAATTTTTGTGATATTTTTTTATTTTTGTACTGTATTAGTGTGTTGTCTCTTTTGATTTTTGTGTCATTTTTCTTAGTTTCTGTATTTAAAAAAACAAGAAACCAAAACCTATTTTAAAAGCCATACAAAACAACCCCTAAGTCAGTTTGTGTTCTGCTTTTAGATAGTTATGTGTTCAACCTTCTCTTGTTCCTTTATGAACTAGCATTGGTTTATTGGTTTATTAATTGAAGTTCATTTTGATTTTTATTACAAAAAAGAATTGAAAAAAGTTAATTTTGTCAGAGTTTAGGGTACTATTGACGTATTTTTGAAAGGATAATAATTACATAAGCAACTAATCTTTTTTTCATATTTTTTCAGTTAAATTACGAATTTTTAAAAATTTTCAATTGCTTGACTAATTTTTTTATAGTTTTTTACTTAATGTAAACACGTTAACTCCATTATATTTATATTGATGTGGCAAACAAACTTTATCACATTAGTATTTATTTGGCAATATGCCATGTTAGCATCTATATGTCTTTTCTTGATTTTTAAAATTTTTTATTTATTGAAAAACTTTTTAAAATTTTTTCAATTTAGTGACAAACCTTCTAAAAATCTTTTAATTTAGTGACTAATCTTTTAAAATTTATTTAATTCAGGTCAATATTATTTTTTCATATAAAAATAATAAACAATTAATACACCAATATTTTATTAAAAATTATTGTATAATGATTTCTAAATTTAGTTAATAAATATAAAACTTATTTATTCAAAAAATTGAAAACTATTTTATTGAAATATAATAAATTTCAATTATATTTTAAACTATAAATAATTTTAAAAAGATATTATAAATTTTTTTATTTCTAATAGAATAATTTTCAATT
>JAOXYD010000002.1:1727108-1738642 GCA_028565735.1 Pinacopodium congolense
ATAGTTATAATGTATATAATATAATTATTATTTATTATTATAATTTATATTATAATCATTAATATATAATATAATTAGTAGACATTATTATAACATTATGATATTATATTATTATAATACTATAATATCATATAATAATATTCTTATAATATTTGAATTGTTTTAAAAATTACAATAAAAAAGTTTAGTAGGAGTTATTTTAAAAGATAAGAAAGTACATTTTAAATTTGTAGAATTTATTTGTAAATTCTAACTAATTTGAAGAAATTTAGATTAGTTATGTTAAATTCCACAAAATTTAAATTTCACAATTAAAATGAACAATTTTTTATGTTATAAATACAAAAATAAATTATAAATAAATTTCACAAAATTTTATAAAATTTATTTATTTCAAACAAAATCTTAATAAAAGATTTAAATAAGTTCTCGTTGTAATTATTTTATCACTTTATACCTTAAACTATTGAAATATAAGTACTCATTATACTTTAAGTAAAGTGTAACGAGTACCTTTCTTTTTTAAGGGCTAAATAAATTTCTACTGTTATCTTCAATGTCACTTTGACACTTTTTTCGGGTCTAAAGAAATTTCTACCGTTATCTTCAGTGTCACTTTGACACTTTTAGTGTAAAAATGGCATTAAAGATAACGTTAGAATTTTTTAAAATTAGAAAAATTAAACAAGTGTCTTATAAAATTTAGAGTATTTTAAAAAAATGATTTTAAAATTAATGTATTATAAAATTTAATGGCATATTTGGTACGGTTGTTGGTTGTAAGGTTTTATTATAAATTATATATTTTTGTATTAAAAAAATATTTTTTAATTTTTATGCTATTTTTTAATTTTATATTATATTAATACGATATTTTGGATATATATTATTTTTATTTTTATATTTACATAAATAAAAAATTAAATAAAACAAGCCCTAATTTGTTCTTTAATGATACAGTATAAATTAGCTTAACGGCCGAAATTTTAGAACTTATAAGAATAAAAATTAAAAAATAGAATATTTACCAGACGTACATGTTAACACATACTCTCGTCTGTATAAGATCCCAGCTAAGACTCCAATCCCGTTTTGGCGGTTTAAAGTCGCAAATGCATAATATAATCCGCCTTCTAACATTTTGAAGTATCAATATTTGGCGCCTAAATCCTCATCCTCCGACCTCTAAAATTCGCAATCTAATTCCAGTGCTTTATATGGCGTAACTGTAACCCTAGATTTTCCATCGTTTCTTCGTCGTCGGATTAACACGTTTCATCGGAGAAGATGGATAGCGAAGAGGAATTTCCACTGTTTTCTGACGCAGAAAAGTCTCCGTCTCCAGTTCTCGCAAGAAAGCTGAAACGTTTGAAAAAGGCCACGGTTCGGATCACTCCAGATCCTCTTTTGAGCCCATCGGATGACGATGCACCTTCTCTGCATGCTACTACAAGTCCTTCCGTGGTTCAAGCCGGAGATTCAGTGGAGAAGGATTTGGATGGATTTGAAGCAGTAAATGAGATGAATTCCAATTTGGTGCAAATTAATGGTGAAGAAGGTGGAATTAGGGTTAAGAGAGCGTTGGACTTTGAGGAATTTGACAGAGCAGGTGAAGAACACCAAAGGAATGTGTTTGAATCGGAGGAGGAGCTCAGTGGTTTCGCCGTGGAGAGAGAATCTGGTAAGGATGAAATGGAGAGCAAGAAGAAAAGATCGAAGAGTTCTGGATTTGATGATAATTCAACTGTTTCCCCCAAAAAAAGGGGAGAGAAGGTAAGCCAATTATTGTTTCTGTACTAAAATGATATAATAATAATAATAACATTAATCTGGACTTTTTAGTTTGTCTGATTTTCGGGGTTGTTTGTTTTTTACACATTTTCATTAAGCAGGAAAGAAGAAACCGTCTTACGGAGCTGCGTGTTGAATCTCAGAGATTGTTGAGAGGTAAATGCTGTTAAACATCATTAACAATTGATGTTATCTGCCATACGAGTGCTTATATAAACATCTGAAATTTCTTTTCCCTTTCTGTTAGAAACGAGAGATGCGTCCTTTAAACCTGTCCCACTTGTTCAAAAGCCCATATCCAGTGTCTTGGAGAAGATCCGGAAAAGGAAACTTGAGGTTGCGAAAAAGTGGGTGACCTTGAATTAATTGCATTCAAATGTTCGGCCATTCATTGCGGGAAATGTTTGTCTTTAGTCATTCTCTGATTTTGCTGGAATATTTTGGCTGGCAGATTAGTTGTTGAAAGTCGAAGCTCTTTGTTTGTTGAAAATGATGCACTTTCTATGGAGGATACTCTGGATTTTGATGTTGAGATAGAATATCAAGAAGTTGCAAAGACAGATAATGTAAATAGAGAAGTTTGTAACGGTGAGATGCAGAACAATGGATCCAAGGATGTCTCAGATCAGACACATGAAAATGCAACTTCTTCTACTGTAAGTGAGTCGTCCTTTCTTGTTCTTAAATATTTATCAATACCAGGCTAGTTGTGCTTATATCTATATCCTGCAGTGACTCCACAGCCTTTCATCCTTAAAATGATACCTTAACAAGTTTCTGGATGCTTGTAGTGTGTGAATGATTTAGGAACTTTGTTTGATTTCATGAAAATTTTAAAAAAAAGCACGCGAATACGAGTTTTAGGAAAAGCTACTGTTGGCCAATCACTTGATCTCTTGGTTATTTCTTGTGCTTATTTAATTTGATATGAAAACTGGATTTTAACATAGAAACTGCTTCTGCTAATTTCAGGTTTCGGTAGAGAAATCAAAGCAAAAGCATCGACCTCCTATTAATGATTCTGAGGTTTTGTTTGATAAGTTCACTTTGTCTTTTTCATTCTTGGATTGCATGGAAATTAGGAAATAATCATTTGCTTTGCACACTTTTTGTAGGATTTAGCTTTTGATTCTGGAAAAAGTGATTCTGTAGGGGAGTTACCAGATGAGGCACCCAGCAGTCCTCTGGAGGAAGATATGGCTCCTTCTATACTTGCAATGAATTTAAAGCTTGATACTGCTTCCCTTCATGAACTGTAAGTTGTTTAGAAACCCTTCTTTTAGTAGCTATGAGAACTGTTGCATTTCTATTTTTTTCTGAAGAGCATAATTTGAATAATCGGTCATTTGTTGCTTTGATCATCTCTGGTTTAACGTGATAAAAGCCATCCATCATCTCTATATCATTTGCTTTTGACATTCATCCTTCACTGACACCAAATCAGTTACAGGAATGGACTTATGGTATCACATGGGCTGTCCCATGATTATTATTAACATGCATGGGCATGATTACCCTGTAGTTCATCATATTGTTCTAAGGGTGAAGTTATTGCTTATTGCTTTACAGTTCTGATGAAGAGGATAACGACAAAGAGAATGTTGATCCCCTCACTGGATCCGTTGGGTTGTCCTCAACTCCAGCAGGTGATCCTGTGAAAGCTTTTGTTGATGAAGAAGCTGAAGAAGAAGATGATAGTGATAATGACTTAGGTCGATTCCAAGATGATGAGGAAGATGAGGACAACACAGATTCTGAAGAACTTAAAGATATGATAACTCAATATGAAGAAAGGCCCATTGATGAGGAAATGCGCAATGTACTTCATCAGAAATGGCTTGAACAACAGGATGCTGCTGGAACAGAAAACCTTTTACAGAAATTGGGATGTGGTTCTAAACAGAGGGATACAACCCTGCTTGAAGACAGAGAAAATGAGGAAAGTGAAGAGGATGAAGACCCTTTTGTTGATGAGCCAGAATCTGTTGTTTCAAGAAATGTTGTGCGAATGAATATGAAAAAGGCAAAGGAAATGATTTCCCAAATGTTTACAGATAAGAATGATATTTACGCATCATCTGATGATGAGGAGACTGAAAACATGCTTCTTAAGGAGCGCCTCTCTCATAAAGCTGTGAGTATGTAGCGGACTTTTGGACATGATACTGTACATATCTTTGTTTCGAAATTTAATATTGTTATATCTTGTATTCGTAAATCTTCGTTTGTTAGATGCTAACTGCTTATTTCAACTGAAAACAGGAAGAGCAAACTACTTTTTTATCACCAGCAGAGGATCGTGGATCTAAAGAAATCTTTGGCCTCATAAAGAAACTGAATGATGTGCCTGATACTAAGAAGCGTGCCAGAATAGCATGTATGTTCTAAATTTTAAATTTCATCCGTGTTAACGCCAGAAACTAAGTCGCTCACCTGGTATTATAAGCATATTTATGACTCCTAATGCTCAATGCTTTTAACCTCTGTTTTGCAGCCTCTTTTCATATGTTGTCTATAGGGGGAGGCAGAGTCTCTTCATCCAAGGTAAGGGCTTGATAATGATTCAGTTTTTGATTTTTTAAATATAAAAATTAAAAAAAATATCATAAAAATTAAAAAAATAATATACTAAACACAGAAATTGGAAAGATAATATAAAAATTTATAAAAATATGTAAAATTTAATATAAAATATAAAAATTATAATTAAAAATTGAATCAAACAGTTTTAAAATACTTTTTTTTAAAATTTGATGTTATATCCTCCTTTATTATCTCAATCTTATTATCTACTTGGATATCCACTTAAAACGACAATGAATTCCAACTTATATTCTGGATTACGTAGCACTTAGGTTAGAAAGGCTAGTGGGTCCATGTATTTGTTTAACTTGTTGACTTTCTAAATTTTGATAATGGTTATTGGGTGTATTATGCATGCATGCTTCCAACTCCTTTTTTAATCTATATTCATATGGATCGACAAAATTTTACTAGCTTATATGTTGTCGTAAATGAAGCAGGCATCTTTTCTAAGTCGGTCCAATAAAAATTCTATGCCGTCGCTCAACAAGCATGGATCAGGCAATGTCCGTTCATTTGTGTTTGAAAGGGATGATAGCAGAGGCCCGGCGTCACTATCAGAGGAATCTTCAATGGAGGTAACTTGTAGCCGTCCATTCATGTGATAACTTGTAGCCGAATCAAAAGAGCCATTATGTGAATTTGACTCGACCATTATGTTCCAAATTCATTGATTTTCTTTCCGCCTTGCAGGTCCAGACACAGAGTAGATCGAGAAAAACTGCTTCTGCCAAATTTAGTGGTACACAACTTGGATCCACTGGTACTCAAAACACTAAAAATGGTCCAGAGACAAAATCTGGTCCCTCTTTACACGAGATACTAAGATGCCCTTCTCTACAATCGAACAATAGCAATCGTGGCGCCGTGATTGGCCGTGTGGAAGCCATATATGCTGCCTTCAGGTTGGATAAGAACGTCCCAAAGAAAGATTCTAGTGTATCTATAAGAACCATGTAGTGCTGCTGCACGGCATATCTCGTAGTAGTGTTGGTTTCTTGAGTTTATTATGTAAAATAATGAGACGTGATGCCTGCATTAGGGCCCTAACTATCAGATTTTATTTTATGGCTACTGCACTTTTCTAACTTTAGACAGTCTTTAGTATTTTGGCCATAACTTCTTGTCCGGACCTCCTTGAAATTTGAACAAAAACCTCCTAACATGTTGATCTTTCTCCCCTTCAAATTTCATATCCATCAAATCCATAAAAGGGTACCTAATGCCTCATCCATGGCACTTATACCCCATTTGATATTGGATTTCTACTACCTTCTAGCTTTCTGCATCCTCAACTCTTCTGGCCATAACTCCTTTGAAAGTCTGATTGACTTGAAATTTGAAAAAAAAAAAACTCCTAATATGTTGGCTTTGATCCGCTACACATTTCATGGCTTTTTTAGTTCTAAAATTCTACCTAATGGCCTAACCAGTCATCTGCACCATAACTAAAACTGAAATCTTGTTACCTGTAAAACCAACAAACAAAGTGTATCAAACTATCCCTTAAATAAGCTCAAAATCCACCCTTAAACACTAGAACAAATAAAAAAACACTTAAACACTTCATAGATCCTACAAAGATGCAAAATATGAAATAAAATAAAATTAAAACACACAAAGAAACACTTAAAACACCTAAAAACATCCTGGAAACTTAACCTTAAAGTACACTTATCAACTTCCACACCCTTAAACCTTTGCTTGTCCTCAAGTAAAATAAAACAAAACCAAAAAATTCTATCAATTCATCTTCCAAATTATTAAGAGCATGCAATCTTTCAAACTTTATCTAGCTTAAATGTCAAGCTATTATACACATCTTGACTAATTTTTCATTGGCATAACATAAACAAACTCAACTGATGACACTATAGATCAAAGGTAAGCATAGAATCAAAATTGATCTTCCTTACATAATTCACTCATTTTATTCAAGTGTTTAAGGGTTAGTGTTTTGCTCCAAACTCCCTATAGGAAGGCACACTACCATAGACTTGCAAATACACCAATTCTCCTCCACAGTGATTACATGCAAAAATAGATTAAAAAGACTTTGTTTATGGTTATAATGGGGTTAGGGTTAAGGTAGTTCAAAAAGGGTATAAAGAGTTCTTCATAAGCATTCATAAAGTACTAAATGCATAAAAGGGATGACAAAATAAACTTATGAGATATGCACAAGGATATAACTACTACTACTTTGCACTTACTATTGCTACTACATGTTATTCCTTTTCTTTTATTTATCTTCTTTGTCTCTTGCTTTTTTTTTATTTTTTTCTTTTTGAACAATAATAAAGAAACAATGAATAAAACAATAGCTAAATGCAATGTGCTTTATGAGTAGAATTACTAAAACTTGCTCAAGCATCTTAGAAAAAAAAATGTAACCAAAAATTCCAAACTAATGCTTCACTTAGCACTCTATTAAACTTGTGATTGGGTAAGCTAATGGGGTTTGAGGGTTTAAAATGAGATGTTTTCTTCAAGAAACAAAAATGTCAAAGGCTCAAAGAGGTTTGCAAAGGATAATGATATGGGTATGTCATTTAAGCTAAAGGATAAAAGAAAAAAGGCCTTGGTCATTTCTATTTAGCATGCATATATTAGATTCAAATTGGTTCAGAGCAAGTTTTAAAGGTAACTACTTATGAGAGTATCACATACACAAGGAATGAAATGATTTTGGAATAGAGTCATATAGGCGCAACTCCTCACTTAAGCTCAATTGAAGATCCATCATATTTCTACGCATCACCTAATCACTCAAGCATCAATTTCTGAGTAAGCTTATGTAACTAACTACTTAAGTCAATCAACATAATTCAAATTCTATGCAACTAGCCTAATTTAACTTCAAACACGCAACTCAATCCCATACCGACTACTATGATAGAATCTTATGGCAACCTATTCATCAGAAAGATTCAAATGCAAGAGAAATGAAAAACCTAGAACTAACAACCTAATATGCAACCTAAATGAGATGTAAAAATGCAATGCAAACATAAACACAAAACTCAACAAACAAAACATGAAACAATTAGCTACCTCCCCACATTGAAAGACACATTGTCCTCAATGTGTGAAGATAACAACAAAAGCAAAGAACACAAATACAGAATCACAAAATATTAAAATTCATAAAGCAACAGAACACATGAAAAACAAATTAAAAAAAAACAACAACTAAAGGGAGCGTAAGAAAGCTTATGGAGAGGGTAGGGGAGATGGCGTTGGGAATGGCAAGTTCCTTGATTCCATGGTAAAGAAAACCTTTATCCCCTCTTCTTTTGGTCCTCCATCAAGCTATAATCCATAACAAACCTTTCAGGAATCATCAAGGCACGTAGACATCAAGAGATCAAAAGGTAAACAAGCTAAGATCAAACAAACTAAAAACAAACTAAATATGATCAAATCAAAGTAAAATTACACTAAACATAAAGACAAGAAAATTAAAAATAAACATGCTAATATAAGGTCATTAGCTTGACTCTCGGCATATCAATATTATCCATTATTAAATGAATGTTTAAGTTCCACAGGAAGCATACTCAAACTTCGTGAGGAGCCTAAAGTGACTTCCCTTGATATAGGCTCCCAATTAGCATGATGCTCTTAAGCTTCAGGAGAGTGGAATCGAACTGCTTTATTAAAAACTCTAACGTCCACTTTCTTTTCAGAACATCAACTTTCTCCTAAGATGGTCTCCGTAGTGGTGTAAATGATAAATGTGAAGGCTCGACATCTTAGTCGACACCTTCAAGCTTCCGCTTGCTTGGCCACAGCTCGTTCTCTAAGTTAGCACCATGTAGCTCTTCCTCTTTCTTTATCTCCTTCTCTTGTCTCTCTGTTGTGGCACCCTTACCCTTCTCTATGATAATTGTGACAGCCTTCACTTGCTCTCTTAGATTGGACTCAGTAGTGCTTATCAGACTACCTACATTCCTAGAAGATAAACCATTAGTAAGTTGGCCTACCTGTACCTCTAAGTTATGGATGGATGAAGTGTGGTTCTTCACAATCTGGTCAAACTTTTCCTTCATCCTCTTCTGATTCTCTTCCTGCCTTTTTTGATTTTCCTCTTGACTTGAGAATTTGGAATAGAATACATCCATTAACTTGTCTATTTTTCTCTAAAAAAACTTACAATCTTATTGAAAATCGGGAGGTCCTTGTGTGTGCACTTGGCCACCTGTATAATTAGGATTCTATTAAAAATTGGGGTAGTTTTTTCACTCCAAATTGAAAGTATTGGAATAAGGATTGTTACCTCTTTTTAGTTGGCGTAAATAATTGACATGATCTATGCTACTGGCTCCTAACAAGAAGCATTCAGCTATATCATGGCTATCCTGCCCACATAATTCACATCGAATCTGCACGGTTCTAATAAAAGAGGAAGATATACCTTGTAAGTTGCTTAATTTCTTGGTAAGGGCTGAAATTTGTGGTTGAAGAGCTACCATCATGTCAAACGGAATCATCTCCTTTTGTTCATTAAAACCTTGCGTCACTAAGCTCATTGGACCATCTCGTACTCCTTGTTTTCATGCGCCTGCAAAAAACAAGGAAAAGTATAAAAAATTCTCAAATCAAAGTCAACCAAACTAAACAATGTGCTAAACAAACAATCTCTGGCAACGACGCCAAAAATTTGTTGATGATTTTGCAAAACTATCAAACTCATTTTACTCTTAAAATTGCAAGTATACGGGTCGTAACTTGTAATAAAGAACGGATATATATCCCACAAGGATTGAGCTTAGACACCACTTAATTCAAGTTAAGTTTTGTTTAAGAAAATAATTGTAAATGATAAAAATTGGAAAATAAAAAAATAAAAAATAAAAAATACTAAACTAACAATAAACAACGAATTGAGATGAAGTGCAATAATTTGATAACTAAAGCTGAAGATTAGGAGTTACTCGATCTTAATTTTGCTTCCCTTTTATATTCCTGATTCAATTATGCTTGACCTAATAATTTTTAATGCTTAAATACCCTCTCTTAAGGAGCACTTAATTGTCCCTAGTTAAATAGATTAGGATTAATTATGCTATCTCTAGACTTACTAACTTTTTCTAATCATTTAACTAGATATTAAGCAATCTTATAGGTAATTTAAAAAAATAGCCAAGATCTCTCTTCAACAACTTGTAAAAACCTAAATATATATAGGTCTATTGGAAGCCAACTCTCGTTGCACTACCCAACACAAATGCCCAGATCACCCTCTCAGTCTATTGTAAGGTTTAAGCTCAATACATATCACAAACATCCATTCATTGATTCAAAAAGCAAAAGTTCCACAAAATGTTCAAGAATAACTCTTACAAAGTATTTAGCTACTTATAACAATAATAAATCTATCAAGAATCATGTTTTCCATACAAAAAAGTAGTAAAGAGGGTGAAGAATAAATTAGATAAAGCCTTGAAGCTTCTCTCTTCACTTCTAGAATGCTAAAAAATCTGGGTGTTAATGTATCTTGATGATTTCCAAGGTTAATTGAGTTGCCTCCTTTGGGTAGCCACCAAAAACCTCTTCCTTGCCTCTTTTTTGATGTTGTATAATGAAATTTGAAGGCTTTTAGGGTTTATAACACTCATATATGCCAAATTAAGGTCCCAACACTTAAAATCCCATGTTTTACTTGTCCAAGAGTCAACTTTGCTGTCACCCTCGTGGCCTATAACGAGGGTGAAAGAAAGTGGACATCTAGGGTGCACTGCACTTTTCCAGCTTCCAACCCTCTTCAGTATTTTGGCCATAACTTCTTGTCTGTACCTCTTATTGACTTGAAATTTTAACTGCAACCTCATAACATGTTGAGCGTGCTCCCTTAAAACTTTCATAGCCATCAGATCCTTAAACGTGTACCTAATGCCACATCCAAGTCAGCTTTACCATATTTGATACTGAATTTCTACTACCTTCCAACTTTCTACACCCTTAACTCTTCTGGCCATAATTCCTTCTCTGGAAGTCTGATTGTCTTGAAATTTGAAATGAAACTCCTAACATGTTGACCTTACTCCCCTCTAAGTTTCATGGCTATCTGAGTTCTACAATTCTGCCTAATGACCTAACCCAATCATCTACACCATAACTAAAACTGAAATCTTGTTACCTACAAAACAAAAAAACAAAGTGCATCAAACTATATCTGGAATAAGCTTAAAATCCACTGTTAAATACTAGAACCAAAAAGAAACGCTTAAACACTTCAAAGATTATGTAAAGATGAAAAAGATGCAAAAGATGAAATAAACTAAAGCTAAAACACACAAAGAAACACTTAAAGCACCTAAAAACAACCCTGAAACATAACCCTAAAGCACACTTATCACGGGTAAGGGATTAATAAAAATGTGTTTTTATTATGTGATGATTCTGTATTATGTGATTAATATGAACTTACGTTTAATTGTTTAATCAAAATATAGTCCTAGTGAATTATTTTTGTGTATTATGATCATAACATGAATTTGATAAGTAAATGGAATCATGGTGTGTATTTTTAAATATGGAATATAATTATAAAATGTCATAAATCATAGGTTAAATTGTTTGCATCAAGTAAAGACTATAATTTTATGAATTGCATGTTGTGACTAATTATGATGCATGGCATAATTGTGAATTTGTGGGTGTATAACATGTTATATAAATTGTGAGATATGTGTGAATGTGAGAACTAGTGAAATAAGGTATGGATAAGGAATATTATAATGAGAAAACAATCCATAAAATTATGACATAATGAGAGATTGAAAGAGATATTGAAATAGTGGCTTGCTTAAGATAGGATATATTCAATAGCCATATATTTAATAGTTAGTTTATGTTGATGAGCGGATATTTAATATTAGATTAGGAGGATTTTTATTAGGTAGCTATTTGTGGAGCAAGTGTCGAGATATCTTGAATCCTAAGGATATCCTATGCTTTTTAGCTAAGCATTAAAATGGTATTTAGGTATCCTAAATAGTAGAGGATATTCTGTGTTGGTTGACTGAGCATTATAGTAGTGTCAGAGTACTTGATGTAAGTGAGAAGTACCTTATACCTACTGTTAGCCCTATGGCACCCAAGAGGGGGGTGAATTGGGTGTTTAAAACTTATTGCGGAATTAAAACACTTTAAAC
>JAOXYD010000002.1:1743858-1759915 GCA_028565735.1 Pinacopodium congolense
TTGATAACTTTAAAATGTATATTTATATTCATAATATTTATGTTAAAAATAATCTTACGATAAAAATTTCATAACTTTGAATAATTAAAATATAAATTTCATTGAAATATATTTCGATATTTTTACTTTATTGTATGAATTTATAAATAATCAATTATTGATATTTTTTAATTATACCTTAAATTAACTTTAACCTTAGATTTGGAGTCATTGGATTAAAACTATATAAAAAGGGACAAATTATTAAAAAAATCATGAACTTTAATGAAATTTGCAATTCTAGCTGGAACAAAAAATTTTGGCGATAAAGTATAAAAACTTTTAAAAAGTTACAAAAATATCCCGCCGATTGGGCTTTTGTTAATGGAATTGACATGGCATTCATGTCAATAGAGAGTGAGACCCACGGATGCCACATGTCAAGCACAGTTAAAGGGTAAATTGCAAAGAAAACTATAACTTTGCTCACTTTTACAATAATAGATAGAACTTTCAATTTGTTGCAAATTTAGCCAACCGTTATCCTTCCTGTTAATCGTGATGATGCGGTTAACACGTCAGGAGCAAAAGATGACACGTCATTTACACGTAATATGCCACATAGATTTCTATTTTTATTTATTTATTTAAAATAATAATTTTTAATTTATTGTAAATTTTTTTACCTTTCTTTTCGCTTACTCCTTTTACTCTTTCCTTGTCCAAATTTGATCCATGACTCTGTCTTTATATGTGTATTTAATTAATATATTTTGTGTTTTTTTCTAACCTTATTAAACAAATTTAATTAGTTATTAAATTAATTTAATCTAACAAATATTTTTATTTATGCAGCTTCTCTTTCCAACTATTTTTCTCATGCCTGTTAAAAAAAAGAGCTTAAATAAATAAAGTAGCTATTGTATTTCAGATATATAATTCTAAATATCATAAATTTTACCAATGTACTAAATATATCTTAATATTTATTTTATATATCATTACTTTACAAAAATGTATATTACTGCATTAAACTATAATATTATTAATAACAAGATTTAATATTTATCAATAGATTTTATCATCCTCCTTAAAACATGTTTTTTTTAATCCTATAATATTTGACAATATATGAACCGGTTTTACAATTTTTATGTTCTTTCATACTTCAAATTTTTTAAAAAATAAAAAACTAATTCTCTTGTTTCATATTTTCTAAATTTTATCAACTGTTTAATAAATTATTCACAAAACGTGCATAAATCTTAAAGTTAAAATTTTAAGTATTAAATTTAATAATAATAATAATAATAATAACAATTAAATTTTATCTTTCACTAATATACATGTAGAGTCCAAAATTTTAATTTTTCAAAAATAAATAAAAATATTTATATTTATATTTATATATTTAATATTTTGTTAACAATTTAAGATATTCTAAATAATTTACCTTTGTATTTTTATTTTAGTGTTAAATTTGACAATATCAATTTATTTTATATTAAATTAAGTCTTTACCATTTTACAATATTAGTAAATATTATATCAACATTAAAAAAATACTGAAGAAGGTGGTGCTAAAGTTGCAATATTTTATTGAATTTATTTAACAATTAATTAAACTTTTTCATTAAGGTTAGAAATATAAAATATATTAATTAAATACACAAATAAAGACAAAGTTAGTGATCAAATCTGAATAAGGAAAGAGCAAAAGGATCAAGTGAAAAGAGAGGCAATAAAATAAATTTAAAATTATTTTTAAAATTAAAATAAATAAATAAAAAATCAACGTGACATATTACGTGTAAATGACATGTCATCTTTTGCTACTAACATGTCGATCGTATCATCACGGTTAATAAGAAAGTTAACAGCTGGCTAAATTTGCAACAAATTGAAAGTTTTAGCTATTATTGCAAAATTGAGGAAAGTTATAGGTTTTTTTTTTTGGCTATTTACCCTTTAATTGTGCTTAACATTTGACATCCGTGAGTCTCACTATTTGCTGACGTGGATGTCACATCAACTCCGTTAACGAAAGTTCAAATGGCGGGACATTTTTGCAACTTTTTGAAAGTTTATGCACTTTATCACCAAAATTTTTTGTTCTAATTAGAATTATAAATTTCGTTAAAGTTCATAATTTTTTAATAATTTGCTCTTTAGTTTTAGATTTTGTATGTTTTTTCGATTTTTGTATTGTATTATTATTTTTTTCAATTTCTTTTTGATTTATGTATTAAAAAAACATAAACAAAAACGAAAATGAAAAACGTTTTCAAACCTCCTTTAGGCCCATATGCACTTTATTTATAGCTTCAAGCCAATATTTGCAATTCAAATTTTGCTTCCTTTCATTTTTCCTTCTTTTAAAAAATCTATAATAAGATGTTTTCATTTTAATTGCAAGCTACAATTGTGAAAACTATAATTAAATTTAAGTGGTCCATCAAATTTTCTATTAAATCCAAGTTGCAAAATAATATTTTATAATTTTTCTTTTTGTAATTCTTCATTTTATAGAAATAATTTTATATTGTATTAGACTAGGATTTAAAGGATTAGCATATTATTTAAGATAATATAAAAACATTTCTTTGAAAAAAAATTAAGAAAATATTAGATGTTTTGACATAATTGGAAAATATGACTTCTTGAATTATTATTTTTGACTATAAATACGTTTTAGCATCTATTTTTAATTGATTGAAAATTTTACACTAGGCAATGGTATTCCTAATTACTTAAATGGTAAAATTAAATAACACCAAAATCATCAATATAATAAAATTATATTCTTAAAAAACCTATGAAAGATGACCAAAAAGAAGCAAAATATCATAGATAATTTCATGAAACGAAATTAATTTTTTAAAAAAATACTAAATTGGACCAAGGTACCAAACATATTATAGTCAAAGAATATTCAAAGGCTTCTATAGGAAAAAATAAAAAATGGTATGGTCAAAGGCGTGCTGCTAATCCAATTCCAAATACTAAATTAAGTCCAAAATACCAAAGACCAAAGAGCACTACAAATAATCTTCAAAATTGTCAGCAGCCTCCGAAGATGCTTTTCCTTTTTCTTTTTGGTCCTTGTATTCTTTTAATATTAGCATCTGACCAACCACTTGTCGAACTCCCATTCGCTCTCCAGATTCAGATACAATCCGACAAAAGGCCGTTGGGAACAAGAATTTCCAAATAATCCCATAAGAGAGTTGATTTAATTTATAAACGAAAAAAAAAGAAGAGAGAATAGATCATATAATTGACCTAAATTTGCTTAAAAAGGAAATAATTTGATAAATTGGAGATCATATTAGCTTATTATTTTTGGTGTGTATATAAAAGTAATTAATTGTGATTAGTGAGAATCTTAATGAACAAAATCTCGTAGGTTTCTCTCTTCTACCAGATGAAACTTCCCCACTTTCATCAACGTAGAGGAGAGAAACTTATGAATCCAAATTAAACCTAATTGTCCCTCAACAGATATGTCACAATCTCAATCAGAATTCGAAGTAATAAATTTGGAAGATTGTATATGATTCTATGGTCATGGCGGAGCAGCAACATGCACGTGTTTTTGATGATCAGTGACATGGTAAGCCATTGAAAACGACGACTTCGTCTTCGTCTTCGTCTTCTTTCTTCTTCTTCTGTTTTTTTTCCTTTTTCTTAAATTTCTAATTTTGTCAAAAGTTCTGACTCGTTCATGTTGGATCAGAAATTGGGTTTAATCCAAAATTCAATTTTATAATGGAAGCTTCAGAGATTTTTTTTTTCGGTCAATGTGGGAGTTAATTTTTTTTTTTTAATTAGGGGGTTGAATTTTGGTGAATTCTTTTAGGTTTAAGTGAATGTCGCTGTCGTAGGTACCGAACCCTGCGTAATAAACAAAAAGGGGGAAAACTCGTTTTGTTGGTTGAACTAAGGCCTTTTGTGTGTAGGTGCGTCTTTTCTCATCCATTTTGAGACCTTTAACCACCACCAGGGGACGGGACTCGTTTTCTCTTCTCTTCTCTTCTCTGCTATACTACTAGAAGACAAATCTTCAAACTATATTTTAATCGCAAGTTTTTTGTTTGTTAAATTTGATCCTAACTAACTCGGCTCCTACCCCGGTTTTTAGCGATTCTGGTTTTTGAAGACTGAATAGTTCACGAGTTTATTTCTGTTTGGTTGCCGAAAGACAAAAAAAAAAAAAAAAAAAAAGAGAAGCAAGAGTAAACCTAGTTCAATTTGTTAGGAGTTTCTTTTTGTTTTTAATTCTTAATGATGACTGAATCAAGTGGAAGCAGTGGAGCTTCGTCGGCGGTGGGTATTCCGGCGGGGTTGAATCGGATTAGAACGAGTCGGGTCGAGCAGCCGAGTTCGAGACTTGAGGAGCTTACGGAATCCAAGAATTGTGGAGGCTTGTCAAGGCCTCACGCAAAAGGAAGGCCTAAACCGAACGTTATGGCTCAGGGACGTAGCGTTAGTTCTCCTTCAAAACAAGGTTGTTTCATGTGTTCTTCTTTATTTAACGTTATCTTCTTTTTTTTCAGTTCTGTTTGTTCAGTTTCGGTTTTGTGTTTTGTGTTTTCGTTTCCTGTGATTTTTGTTTGGATAGGGAAATTCTAGAAATACAATTAGAGTTGTCAGGTTACGTTTGTTTTATGAAATGTTGTAGGATGGTGTTTTAAGCTGTGAAAAACTGTGAAAAGAAATTCTAGAGGTGGCTGTGGATACAACTATTGCAACAGGCAATAGAGAGGACGAGACGTAGACTCGTCACTATTGTGACTTCCCTGCTGTTCTTTTTTCTTTCACCTGTTTCAGTTTCTTTGTGTTAAACAGGATTTTTCAGGACTAGTTGATTCATAACTTACTATTTGTCAGATTGGACAGTTTGGAACTAAGCTAGATGAAGATATATTTGCTCAGACTGTAAATATCTTGGATTGGTATTTGGTTTCAGCAGTGCTAATTTGATTATTGAATGATAAGTCTCTAGTTTTCTCCTCAACATCGATAAAAACCTGCACACGTCATTATTCATTATAGCAAACCATCATCGCCTGAGAATCCTTGTACTTTTGTGGGAATATCCCACCATTTTGGTTTCTATACCCTTTCAATGAGTGTAGGCTCTACCACCTGCAATGTTATTGTTTTGGCACTGCTACAACATTCTCTTACAGTTGCTCTAATATTGTACAAACTTTCTCCATTTTGGACTATGTTTGAAATGTTTTCCTGACTTGTTCCAAACTTTTGCCATCCATATTGTTTTACAACACCTTCCTTTCTTTCATCTCACCGCCGAATTACTTAAGGCTTGTGAGAAGTGTTAAAACAACTAGTTACTGCATAGGCATGGGTCCAGAAATATTGAGATCATCTGTTCTGTTCTTATTGGGGCTTAAAAAAGGTACTATTATTCTTGCATTTAGCCAATCAATGCATGAAACTTGTGATTTTGCACAACTTCCATCCCTGTCAGTCAGTTTGAATTAGGATATAGAAATCTTGGCTCAGCCTTTATGTGCAATTTTTCATGCTAAGTAATCTATATTTCATTTTGAAGTTTTGGTGTATCTTTAGGAGGAAGAATTTTGTCTCTACGTAACTAAAATATGTCATGAGGATAATTACAATGCCAATACTAGAAAAGTGGAGTTTTTTGTTACCGAACATCTTGGGATACAGACATCAATTGGCCTGCGAGATTGATGGTCTTTCTTAGCTACTATTAGTGCCAAGCATGTGAATTGCCTGGTGTTTTCTCATTCGTGGTCTGATGTTGTTCTTCATATCGAGGGGGACCCACTCAAATGATGTTTTTTTTTGAAAAGTCACTCAAATGATGTTTTTATTTCCTTTTGCTGATCTTCTTCATTAAAGTACATGGTCCATTGCTGGAAAATCATCTTATGTATCTTTGTTTGTTTATTTGGATGGTATGTTCCATTTATTCACAAAATATCTGAACATTTCTAGATGAAACTCGTAAAGGAAAGAAGATATCTCGATGGCTCGCATCTTATTTTTCCAGGGATGCTGGGCAAGTTGTCAGTGATACTACTTCAAACATTGAGGTGATCATTTGTTTAGACTGCTATCAAATTGCTAATAACTATGCTTATGCTTTGCTAGAATTACTGAAATAGCTTGCATCTGTTTGGCAGGAGAGGAGCATGGAATCTAAGACACCAGAAATAAGGGAACAGGTGGGAAGCAAATTTCGCTATGGAGATGATAACCTAAATACAAAACAGTCTTCTTTAGAGAGTGTAAGACACAGTAAACCATCAAAAGGTTTGAAAAGTTTCTCACATGAGATAGGACCAAAAGGTGGCATTCAACCAGTGCAATCACGAGCTCATAGTTATAGCGATCTAGAGGTAAACCTTGTTGTTTCTTATGGTAGGATTTAGTTGGGAATTTTAACTAATGTAGTAGAAAAGGGTGCATTGGCATTCCATGCTAGTTCATTTGATTGGCTTATTTTTTGTCATTCATCCCCCCTCCCTCTTACAATTCAGTTTCTCTTTGATTGACCAAATTAGGCTTTAATTCACAGCTTCTTGGTAAGTAGACTGCTTCTCTTGAATATGGAAAAAGTCCTTGGACAAACTCGCTTCTAAATGTTATGGTCTGTTTCACTATTTAATAATCAGAGTGAAACCATGTTCGATGTGTATGCATATGATTTTCAAGAAAAAATAAGTGGTGATGTAAGACAAGTAGAAGATATAATAAACTAGGGCTAAACTGCCAAGGATTAGGAAAATATGAATTGTTGATCATTGTTGGGCTGCTGTAAATTTTATTTTCCAGATCTCTATTGCAGTGTGGTTTGTCAAAATTCAGGTCTGTGATAGCTGAAAATTGAGGGTTTGATTGCTGGATATTTTAGGTTAAAATTTAGGGTTTTAGGTTGCTATAATTTTAGGCCAAGCGAATAAACAATAGAGATAGGAAACTAAGCATCACTCATTGGGACTACGAATTGCTTTCAGAAGAAAGTATTACACCTTCTAATAAAAAACTCAAGTTTAGAGAAAATATTTTCTGGATCTTATTATTGAAGGGGTGGGTATACACATATTTATAGAAAGTCCTTAAAATCCTTATTTTAGTAGTAAAAAGTTTCCTAACTGAATATCCAAAACCAAACCTATTCTAATAGGATTTTTGAAACAAAACTTCTCCTCAGGAGGATAGATGGGGGGATTCAGGTGAGATTCAACTTTCTATTCACTCGTGGGATTCTTAAAATAAGTTTATATCCTAAACAACTAAGATAATATATTTATAGTCCTTATCTAATAAGGATAATGCATCTAAATATCAGCACTTTATCTTTGCTTCCAATTTAACTCTCGCTTTTCATCTCATTAAATTAAAGTTTGCAGTTGAGTGATTTGTCCTTTTTTATTTCTTTTATGAAGTCTTAACTCTTTTACATCAATTAATTCTATTGAACCTTCTGGCCATTGAGGTTAACTAAAATTAGTCATCTTTCTATCTTTCATGTCATATCAGGAATTATTGGGGTCATTGCGAGCGAGATTTGATGTGGCTAAAGAAGTGGTCAATGCGGAGCTGGTTAGTTTTGCTGGAGAAGTGATTGATGTCCTTGAAAATATTGATGCTTCATTGGAAGAAGAGCAGAAAATGGCAGAGGATCTCCTGATTCTTGCTCAAATCTGTATGAAAATGAACTGCGTTCAGTTTCGTTCCAAATGTGAAACAATTGTTCAAGATCTAACCGAGAAAAGACATCAGTGCCAAACAGGACTCTTGAAGTGGCTAATTACTCGAATGCTTTTTATATTGACACGTTGCACGAGATTGTTGCAATTTCAGAAAGACAAAGAACCAATTGATAAGAAATCCCTCAGAAAATTCAAGAGATGTTTGGAAAGAATTCCTTCAGTGGAAATGAGCTGGGTTGCCAATCGTGGAATTGCCGAGTCTGATCCTGATTATGATTTAAATCATGACAGTGAGGCCAAAAAGCAGCCAATGGGACAGAGTAATTACTCTAACCTCCCTGAGGCAATGTGTAGTGGGCTTGAAGGGCTGGCTGATGAGAGTGAAATAACTACTAGACACAATTCTCAGACCTGTGGACAAAATTTGCTTGCTCAAAAATCAAAAAATGGCACTATTTTGCAAGAAACTGATAGAAGGTTTGCTGGGAACTTGGCTAATATTTCCAGTTTTGGTTCACTTCCTGAGGAGGGAGAAAACTTTGATGATTATCTTAATGACCGAGGGCATGTTTTGGATGATGAATCTGATTCAGAAATATGTAGGATATGTGAAGAAATTGTCCCAATTTCACGACTAGAATCACATTCTTATATATGTGCATATGCAGATAAGTGTGACTTGAATTCTGTGGATGTAGATGAACGTCTTTCGAACTTTGCGGAGATATTGGAACAGATTATAGAGTCTCGAAATACAAATGGCCATTCTTCATATGACAGCCCTGAGAATTCAAAGATGCAAACATCTGGTTCTGCCACCACCGAAGTTTACTCTCCCAGAGTAAGTGAATGGAGGAACAAAGGTGTTGAAGGAATGGTCGAAGAGATACATGAAATGGATATTGCCAGCATAGATGATTCTCTCCTACCATGTTTTAGCTTGAAGGGCCACATGGCTATGAAATTATGCAACTTTGGTGCATCCTCCTCGGCTGGGAGCATGACTTCCGTTTCATCCACAAATACTCCTAGGGCTGGTCACTTCGATTCTTTCTGGCTAGAACATAGTAATCCTTGTGAACTGGAGGATATGCAGCAGGTTAGTAGTTCTTGTTGGTAAAACTTATGATATATAAGATTTGTCTGTGACTAGAAAATTTATTCAGCAGCTAAAACTTCTTTAAAATGCTAGATTCTGCTTTATGGTGGATTCCTGAAGGCGACCATCTGTAGCTATTTGCTTGTAATCTGGTTTTACAACTGCATATCATATTAAAATTTTTTGACTGGCAATAGTAAAAATTTCTTGGATCACCTTGAAAGACTTTATGTAGATAGAAATGCTTTATTAGTCCTTAACTAATGCCTTATTGAAACCCCAGGTACAACATGGGTAATCTAGTGGCACAAATCAGTGTTTTGAAAACTTTCTTCCAGTTTAGTATGTTGTGGCATCCATTTAATATTTTCTATGAGACTCCACTAGTTTTTCATGTCATATACCAGGGGCTTGTTTAATTTGTTTGGAGCCTTTTGTTACCAACTATTGTTGCATGCTGTAAGGATTTCGAAATGTTGTCTTGCTGGAAGTAATGGCAGCTGTGAATTTTCTTGATGTTTTTTTTCAGATGATGGATCTCGCAAACATATCTCGTTGTGTAGCTAGCACAGATATTTCCAAGGAAGGGGCACATGATTTTCTGTTAGCTTATTTGCAAGATTTGCAGGATGTCTTACAGCAAAGCAAGCTAAAAGCTCTGGTGATAGATACTTTTGGGAGCCGGATAGAGAAACTTCTGCGGTATACTATTAATCCCACTAGTTCTCTTAGTAAAAGGATGGGACACTTGTTGATTCTTCATGATATCTCTTTGCAACCTTTGCAGGGAGAAGTACATACTTGCATGTGACCTAACAGATATTAGAAGTCCAAAGGGTGATGGCAAACATGCGGAATTTCCCAAACTTCTCATGGATTGTATGTCTCATAGCAGTGGAGCATCAACACCTAGGAACTCTTCACAAAAGGAACGAATAAGTATTGATGATTTTGACATAATCAAACCCATTAGCAGAGGTGCTTTTGGAAAGGTCTTTCTTGCTCGCAAACGGATAACGGGAGACTTATTTGCAATAAAGGTATGTATCAATTTACCTTTTCCCAATTTGGTAACTGCAAATGTAACCTACCAGGGAGCTGTCTTGACTTTTCCTTGTTATATAGTTCTTGCAACGTCCTTAGTCACTTCAATGATTTTTTATTGACTTGTTTTATGGAACACTTTATTGTGAAGCAAAGATGGCAATATTAACATTGAAATGAAATTGCTGGTCATGTTCTTTAAATTTTGTAAATGTCATTTTTTTCATTTTTTTAAAATTTATCCATGCAATTATTATGGGCAATGAAATTGGGAACTCTACTTGCTTAAAACGGTGTTAGAGAGAGTTAAGACAATAAAAACAAGACCAGTGATAGTTAATGCATTGGCTTGTCAAGATTTTAATACCAGGGTGGGATGAGTACTACTGACATAGTCGACTGAGCTATAAGTGCTAGCATAATTGAAAAAAATGAGTGCATTTTCTTTCTTAGAATGAAGCTTTGAATCTAATTTTGATAATTTAATAAATTTTATTTTGAACTTTCTGACAATGGCAATTTCCTACATTCACCTAATATAATTCTATCAATTTTCTTTTGCAGGTAGTGAAAAAAATGGATATGTTGCGGAAGAATGATGTTCAGCGAATAGTAGCAGAGCGTAACATACTGATAACAGTTCGAAATCCATTTGTGGTATTATTGCTGTCTAACTTACTCTCACCTGTGAAATGTCTTAGGTTCCAGTAAAAAGATTAAAGCCATATGGCTTTCCCTTTATGATGTGATCTGCTTCAGCTTCTTGTGCTTGCTTGAACAATTTCATTTCTTTTGACCCTTCTTCTTGAACTATTAACTTTGATTTTTGTGAATCTAAATACGTCTTCTTGTCACCACAGGTCCGTTTCTTCTACTCATTTACTTGTAGAGATAACCTATATCTGGTAATGGAATATCTCAATGGTGGTGACTTGTACTCTTTGCTGAGAAAAGTTGGTTGCCTTGAGGGAGAAGTGGCTCGGATATACATTGCAGAACTGGTTTGTCTTTTTTATTAGAAGTAAAGAAACCATGTATTTTTCGCACTCAACTCAATAAAAAAGTTTTTTTTTTTTTTACCAGGTTCTTGCATTGGAATATCTTCATTCTATGGGAATAGTGCACCGTGATCTCAAGCCAGACAACATATTGATTGCACATGATGGGCACATTAAGGTTTGATGTGATTTACTGAGCGTTTTTCAAATTTTTAGAGAAATTGTGTCCTAGGAATGTGCTTACGTGTTTGTCCATGAGCACATGTGTGCATGCATACACATATGGGTGCCGTGCATTCAGAGCATTTAAAAGTAAGGGCCTGGTATTCTATATCTTCACGTTAATCTAACCAAATTTGAAAATATTCTTCAAGTAATAAATCGATGTTCTTTTTTTTTGTGATATTTTTCCTGCCAAAAATCAGCTGGAAAACTCTTGTGTCCTACAAAGTACTTCATCAGTAACTGTTTAGATAGTTGTGTGTCTGGTTTTACCATAAAACCATTGAAATATTGGTCTCCTTCTTGGGATAGAATGTCTTAGGCATTTCAGGATATTTCCTGTCATATCATGACACCTTTAATATTTATGTTGTCTTCATTCCTACCTGTAATAATGATTCCTCATATTACCAGCTTACAGACTTTGGGCTATCAAAAATTGGCCTTATAAACAGCACAATGGATTTATCAGGACCTGAGACAAAAGGAGATATATCTTTAGATGCACTTACTCCCCGCAGTCAACATGATGAAAATAGAAATCAGCACTCAGCTGTGGGAACACCCGACTATCTGGCCCCTGAAATTCTTCTCGGAACTGAGCATGGTTTGGTTCTCAACCTGAAGTTGGGCTTATGTAAAACTTATGCAACACTTCAACTTACCTCTTTGAGAGTCGTGCAGGTTATGCTGCTGACTGGTGGTCCGTGGGAATAATTCTCTTTGAATTGATAACTGGTATTCCACCTTTTAATGCTGACCGGCCTGAGGTATATTTAACTCATCTTTTTATCTCAAATTTTACAGGTTCAGGTGGAAGTCAAAGATTGTGTATCAAAATAATACTTTTTGATATGGGATTAATGGGTTTTCACTGAAATTGGTGGATCCAGTAGTGTGGAATGACTCCAGATAATTGTAGTGCTCATCTTCATGAAACTTTTCTGCCATAGATCTGATTTGTAGAGAGAACAATCATTTACTCTTATGGCTTTTCATGTTTGCAGTTAATATTTGACAACATTCTTAATGGAAAAATCCCATGGCCTTCTGTTCCTGATGACATGTCTTATGAAGCCCAAGACTTGATTAAGAGGTGGGAGGTGAATTTCTCAGCTGCATGGTGTTTCTGTTCTTTATTAGAAGAAAATATGCTTCAACTTCATCCATCATTTATATCACCTTTTTCTTTTTAGGTTGCTTACTCTTGATCCAGAGCAGCGTTTAGGAGCAAAAGGATCAACGGAGGTAGGCAGCATTTCACTATCTTAGTTTTGATTAAGAGCTATAAGCTTCAGTTTGGATTTTGTGAATTAATTGTATTTACTTTATAGGTTAAAGCGCATCTATTTTTTAAAGGAATTGACTGGAACAACCTTGCCTTGCAAAAGGTACACCCTTGCTATAGATGTGGATTTATAATTTCCTAGTTAACAGGCATTCTGCTTGAACTGTATTCCATACTTGTGCCCTTATTTTGCTAGTGTTGCAAAATTTCTTAGCCTTGACCAACCATTTTGGTGTAGAATGCCATCGTTCCCCAGCTTCATTTTGTAAAAACTAGTCACTGTATAATCAGAAGCAGTGAATGATATCCATAGTGCCTATCAAGAGTGCATTTGGTGTATTTTCATGAAATAACCTTGAACTTTACGATCAGTTGAGAATGTTTTCTTATCTAGGATGCTATGCATCATTTCATGTCTAGGACTGAGAGTGTTCCTTCAATCCATTTTCCTCTGAGGAAGGCCATATGGAAGAAGAGCTTCTAGCTCTTACAGAAACCTTCCTCAAACTTTTGATTTTCTTGTGTCCTTACTTTTTGTTCTCCTTCCTGTATGCTTTAATAATCAATAAGCAATTATGTATGTGAAAATAATTCTGGTCTCTGTTTTCTGGGTCTTTTTTATTCACTTCTTTTTTTTTTTTGAACAGGCTGCTTTTGTACCAAGCCCCGACAGCATAGATGACACAAGCTATTTTGTTTCAAGATTTTCTCAATTTTCTACTGGAATACCAAATGATCAAAACGGTAGTAATTCTGATACTGAAAGCTGTGATTCATCCTCAAACTCTGGAGATGAGGTGGGTGGACTAATACACCTTTTTCAGTAAATTCTTTCGAGTTCTACTGTCAATCACTTTTGTTATTCTTATGGTAACAAATCAATACAATGTCTGTGCAAGAGTTACATGCATTAAATCAAGTGACATCTATTCATTAGGTAGCACACAAATGTAAGCAGCACATCATTACCAAAACTTTCTTTGGCTAAATAAGGTGCTTTTGACGGACTTGTGGTGGCATATTAATATAAAAACTCCCAACAGAGGTTCAGTTAATCATTTTGTTTTCTTTTCTTGGATTTTGGAGAAAGTAGGGAGTGTGACACCGCTTAGAGAATCTTTCCCTCCCATGTTAGAATGAGGTGAAGGTAGTGGAGGAAGGTGGAGCTTAGGGAAGTGGATAGACTTGCTCACTTTTATTCTTTTTTCTTCTATTCACACAAGCTGTGATTGAGATCTTGTCATATATACTCTATCCTTTTATTAGAATGATGAATGCGATGATTTGAAGTCTTATTGATGTCTGCATTCTCCTGTTTTAGATGGACGAATGTGGAGACTTGGCAGAATTTGACTCTATACCACTTAATCTCTCATTGATAAATTTCTCTTTCAAGGTAAGGTTCCTTATCAATGGTGTAGTTATAAAAGTCTTGCGATGGTGCCCACTAAGGCATATTCACGTACCTAAAGTTTGCAACATATTTTGGTTTGTTGAATTTAAACGTCTTCTGCAGAACTTGTCGCAGTTGGCATCCATTAATCACGACGTGTACGTGCAATCTGGAAAGGATTCAGCAAAGTTCTCTCCATCTAGAGCACCAGATACGTAGTCTATTGCCTCCTTTAGTTAGAAACATACGCCACCAGGGGAACTTGCCAGTCATAATGTTATTGAAAGGAAGTTCAAATAATCTCTGTACATATGCATCCAAAAATATGATAGCGAGAGAGGGACATCAATTGTAATTTATATGCACCTCTTTTAGAGTTCTTAGCTTTTTTACATGTAAATGAAATGGGGAGAGGTTTTTTCTTTTTTCTTTTCTAGAAAAAGAGATAAGTCAAAAGATTAAAAAGTCACACATTGTAGTCCCTTTTTTTTTTCTTGTTTCTTTGTACAACCCACTTGTATGGAGGTAGGAGTTTTCTTCCTTTAGCCAGGAGTTCTTTTTGTTCTAGGAGGTCATTCTGAGTTCTTGTACCTAAATAATAATGAGAAACATCAATAGTGGAGAAATAACAAATTGAAGATTTAGAAAAAGGGAAGTTGGGACCTGATTTTCACTTTGAAATAAAAAGAGTTATATTCTGCTTATTGTGTCTTCTATAGATATCAAAATTGTAGTGCAACTATCAATATTATACTGTATATCTATACTAATTTTCTGCAGGATGCCCTTCATTTCCTTTATTGTGTGTTACATTGTGTGCAAGTTTTATGCAAGCAACTGAAATACTTCAATACAAGTAATTGTGAATGATTGTGTGATTCTTGTGTGCATATATTCAATACAAAGTAATAAATAAAACTAGGTAAAAGGTACAATTTATTCTCTAATATTTTTTAAACGGTATAAATTGTTCTTTAACATTTTGAAAGGTATTACTTTATCTCTAAATGCTTGTAAAATGGTGTATTTACTCCTTAACGTTTATAAAATGGTGTAAATTATTCTTTTAATACTAATTTTGATAAAGTTTCATTAATTACTTTTTTAATAATTAGTTAATAATTTATTTATAAAATATTGGTAAAATTAATATTTATTTAATAAGATTTTAATGAAATTAGTATGAAGGAGATAAAATATACCGTTTTATAAACGTTTATGGAGTAATATGTACAATTTTGTAACGTTATGGGATAAAGTTAATTATTTCTTAAACGTTAAGAGTCAAATTAAACTATTTTTCAAACGTTAAGAGTTAAATTATTCTTTTTGTTATAAAATTATTGAAAGCACCTAATAATTTGTAAATTACATATTTTGACTAAAATACTTGATATGTTAATGATTCATATTCACCCTAATTTGATCTGATCAATATTTATAAATTCAATGTATCTCTGATCTTGGAATAAGAAATAGTTAACCAAAAATGATTAATCTCTTTATTGGTCTCTATTGCTTCTTAAAACATTGTACGAATAATCTCAATGGTAGAAAGGAATTAGTACCTACATCCTAACTCACATCATATCAGAATAGGAAGATTGGCTCTTGAAGACAAAAACCCTTTTATAAAGGAAAGGGGAAAAAGAAAAGGTACAAGCATGAAGATTCAAATTTTGGCCACTGGAATCACAAAAAAGATAATCAACTTGGTGATGATTGCTGGGGGACCTAGTTATCAATTCTTCCTTTTGACATTTGTAGTAGTCATTCACTGCCAGCTTTCTTTGGAGCTGTTCCGAAGGTTTTCAATTTTGATTTTGTTTATGTTTTTTTAATATAAAAATTAATAAAAATAACCTATTTTAATTTTGTATTTAAAAATTATAAATAAAAAATTGAACTGAATAAATCTTTTCTCCTAGCCTCACGGCTATACATCAACTTTTGTTGAGGTGAAACTGTTGTCATATGAGCCAAATTAGAGATGTTTAATTTTAAAGTAAAATCATAAAGTAATTTAATTTTAAATTACTAACTCACCAGCGTACTAACGTTTACAGATTATCACGTATATTAAAAATTTTACTTAGCATGCATTAAAAAATATACGACTGTAAATTTTTAGGTAACATTTTTGCAATGTTGTAAAAATTGAACCGGACATCGAACCGGTAAAGGAAGATAATAAAGGTTTAGAAATTCAACCGGTATAAAACTGTTATAAAATCGGTATTGAACTGGTATAAAATAATAAGATATATAAATTATTAATATATTTTTTTGTTAATCTTTTACTAAATTATAATATTAAAATAT
>JAOXYD010000002.1:1774164-1795430 GCA_028565735.1 Pinacopodium congolense
CATCATAGCACTCACTAATGAGGTATACTGTTCTTTGGAATCCCTCCTTACTTTTTTTCTATTTAATATCGCTGATGAATAGTTTATCGCTGTATATGCTTTATAGTTGCCTGGTCAGAGTTAACCATTAGTACTGTCATCCTTTTCATACCAATTAGGTTTTACAGCTATAGTTATCCTATCATTGTTTTTTGTTTATGAAGCCGGGGCCTTCAATTGTAAGAGTGAACCTTTTGATGAGGAAAATTCAATCATGTTGTGCTTTCTCTTATAATAATTTATCATTTCTTCTTGTGCTTTGGAAAAAACTGGGTAACAACTTACATGCATATGAGTAAATATTTGGTGATGACATCATTCATGTTTTGGCTTGCCATTGCAGGGCCTTCACGCAATCAATCTAGGGGACAGTGGGTTTATAGTAGTTCGAGATGGATGCACTGTCTTTAAATCTCCCCCACAGCAACATGATTTTAATTTCACCTATCAGCTAGAATGTGGGAACAAGGGTGATCTACCTAGCTCCGGTGAGGTTAGTCTATGCATATTCTCTTTAGATTTTCTCTTGAAGGTGTCTGTTTCTTTAGAAACACTTTATCATATTGATCAAATACTTTCTGACTCTGAGGGCTTAATGTTAATATGCTTTGAAGTTCTTGCCTCAATGATCTTTCTGCTAAATATGCCTTTTTGTATCCTTGATAGCCAATAAAAGCAAAATTTCATTTTTCTTAAATAACATTTTTAGGATGCAGTAATCCTGTTTGGACCTAGAATCATGAAATAGGTGTGGCTATGATATGTCGCAACTACAATGGCTATTCTGCAGTAGTTTATTGATAGAATAGAATCTAAACAATAAATATCCTGATATTGTGGAACTTTAAACGAGCTAAAGAGGCTCCCACTGATTCAGGTATTCAAGATTCCTGTTGCTCCTGGGGATGTTATAATTGCTGGAACTGATGGATTGTTCGACAACTTGTACAACAATGAGATCACTGCAGTGGTGGTTCATGCCATGAGAGCTGGCCTAGGGCCACAAGTGACAGCTCAGAAAATTGCAGCATTGGCAAGGCAACGTGCACAAGATAAAAACAGACAGACACCCTTTTCTACTGCTGCCCAAGATGCTGGACTCCGATATTATGGTGGCAAACTTGATGACATCACTGTTGTTGTTTCATGCATTACCAGCTCTGATGATGTATGCATTTCTTGCTCACTGTCCCTAACATCTGATGCAAATGGCATTTTTCATATCGTGTAAATTTTTTGTTTTGGCCACCTTTGGGTGCATCTTATGGTTTGGGATTGGACACTTTTTTCTCTCTCTACGCCTTATATTGTGCAATCAATTTTTTCAATACTTGTTCTACTGAGCTCCAAGCAAACCTTTTATCACATGACGAATTTTGTGTTCTCATTTTGCAGGAAAATAAATCTTCTCCTTGAGCATTCAGCCATATTTGAGAGTGTAAGATCATTTTTGTTCTCATCAAGATGAATCGGTAGTGCCCGGGTGGAATTGAACATCAGTTCAGCACCAATCAAGGTTCCTTCTAGTTTTGAAACCACACAGAGTGTAAATAGAAATCTGCAAATATGTTTATACTTTTGGATGTATTTTCTGCATAGGATCAGAGACGTGCCTTTTGTATCTTTTGGACTTGAAACTACTTGGACAGTTAATCGAATAGCAATTATCGCTGATACTTCATGAGTTTTTCCTAAAGCCAGTTGGTTTTTGTTAGGGCCCTGAGTTCCGGAGCTACACAACATCAATGTTTAAATCGTCATTGCTTAGACATGTTTGTCACCATTGATAGGCATTCTAGTTAACAGTTTTGAGGACCAAAATTGTCAGATGGTCTATAAGATGAGTGTTCCTAGTTCCTACTCGCTTGTGGTAGGCCGTACAATGTCAGATCATTGATGAAAATAGTGATGATGATCGTGTAAATTCTCCAATAACCATGGATTCTCGTACTGCTTTCTTCAAGGATCTGTTCACTCTTTTCAAAAAGCTATTTGGGTCATTGAATTAATTAATTTCAGAACCTAACCTATGCAACCATTATCCATAACAAATATTGCTGTGTGCAACTCGTACGAGGAATTTGCAGATTAAACGTGAATCTGCAGACGTACAGAAATCAGAAAGGGTCAAGAGTTCATGTTAATTTTACGTGGTCAGGAGATTTTTATTAATCAAAAGCATGCTTGACAGGGACAATTCGTGACTTTAGATTTGATCCTGCGGCAATTACGGGTTGTTACCCTACTAAACTGTCTGAAAATGAACCAAAGCTCACGAGGCATCACACAAATTCCTTAAATTAACGGTCACCAAGAGATATTACTTTTCAAATTTCAGTTACACGACAAGAAAACAGCGTATTAGCATCCATTTTCCTTTGGAGTTTTCCTTCTCCTTATCCAATATCCACACACAAAGAAGCTTACTCGTGGCTTCCAATTCTCACTAATCCAATTCTTGAGCCCCACTTTGTGTGTCTTCCCAATCAAAATCTTCCCTTTCCTTGTTTCTACACCATTTTGTCTTTTATTCTTGGAATATCCGCATCAGCAGCTTGTAATCAGTAGCTGCAAGTTTTGATTATTCAACAGCCATGGAAGGCCAGGGAACTTCCCGCCTTCTTTTTCCAATCGGAGCTCTTCTACCCATTTTCAAGAACGTTGGAAGTGTAACTCAGCTTTGTGGGGGTACCTGAAGTTAGCTGAAATGGAGAGATATTCAACCAGGGAGAGCGTTCTTCTAGGCTATGGTCCTCAAAGCTCATTTATAAACCAGAACAACTCTTCTGCAAAGAGCCCAAGTGGAGACTCTGATATTGATTTCAACGACGTCTTTGGAGGGCCGCCGAGGAGAGCTTCGACCCAAGAAATGCGAAACGGTTTTAGTGAAGCTACAGATTCAAGCAACTTGGATGCTAATGAGACAAGTTCCGTTCGACGTAAGTGGTCTGGTGTAAGTGAGAAACCAGTGTTTGGTGATGAAGTTGGAAGCAGAAGGCGTTACCTCAACGATGACTTCTTTGATGATATATTCAGGGGAAACGAGTCTTTGAGTTCTTCTCCAAGGAGACACAGCAGGGATCCATTTTGTTCAAGTCCATGCTCGAGAGTTCCAAGCCCACTGCCTCCAAGAGCTGAACCCTTCTTGAGTTCATCAGTTCCTGCACAATTCAGGTTTTGGATTCAGTTTGATAAATAAAACTTTTTGATTATTAGTTGAAGAAATAAAAAGCTTGGTTTTTACTTCTGGAACATAAGCAACTAATTGAGAAAGATTTTGAAGTTATTTTCTCTTGAATCCAACTGATTCTCCATTATCATTTATTAATCTTCTCGTCAATTCTCCTATGGCATCTGCATCCTCCTACTTTCAATTCTGAAAAGTATTATGGTCTGATTCGTGGTTTAATCAACTGATGTTAATCTTCCAGCCTTCCTGCCAAACTTGTCAAAGGGTCGTCTGATTTGCCGACTTTTGGTTCTGGTACACGCAATCATCAGAAAAACAAGGATGGTGCTTTGAATGGATTCAGTAATTATTCCTCTTCTCCCCTGTCTAGAGTTCCAAGCCAGACAGATCTGGTTCAGGAGGTGTCCAATGTTGTTGTCCCTCAACAGGCCACCTCGCCTGAGGACCTGTCTCTTGGCAGTGAAGAGTTACAGAACCTGAGCAAAACCGATAAAACAGAGAAAAGCAGCAGCATGAAGAGTGATTCAACTGCTTCAGGTCAATTTCACTTTTCAATCTACAAATGGGCAAGCAAAGGGGTACCCTTACCCATGCCTTTCAGGAGAGGAAACAATTCAAGAAGGAAAGACAAGCTTAAGTTAGAGAGATCTGCGAGCACGGATGGAAGAATAGCTCGTGAAGGCATGAACGGAGGAGAATCACCCATGGAAACACCACAATCCATGGAATCTCCACTGCATGCTGCTATGTCTTCAAAGATCAGGTCCTCTTGGATGAAAATTGATAAAGAAAAAAGCTCAGTTGAAGGTGCAAGCATATTGGATAGGGTAGAACCATGTCAGGTTGTTAAGGAGCCAATTCTTACTGAAATCAATTCAGAAACCAGTGTAAAAGACAATCCTGCTAAAACCGTCTTTCAGGATTCGAGAGAAGAACCAAAACCTGAATCTGCTCCTGACAAGGGTTTGCCAGGAAGAACAGAAGAAGAAATTCAGGTGCATAGGAAAAAAGCTTCCAACAGTGAGACCAGAACACTGCAGTCTTTGCTCTTTGATAATGATTCTGAACATGGTAATCATTTATTTTCACCATGATTGCTGCATCTCATGTGGCATCTCTAAAGCTGGAGCTAAATTGTCATGCAGGATGTGACGAGTCAATAGAGAGAAATGAATTTAAAGAAAACAAATCAAAAGGCAACAAGAAATCATCCACAGTTTTTGATGTCAATGACCTTGCAAAGAAACAAGACGAGAAAAGGAACCTGTCAATGGATAAAGAAGAGGATAAATCTAAGGTGCGACGAGATAGCTTTGGAAAGAACAGGCGTGGAGGGAAAGTGCAGGAGTTTGTAAAAATTTTCAACCAAGAATCCTCAAACAAACCAAAATCTGATGTAAACTCTCACAATCACAGCTCTAGACGACAGGAAAATGGCAAATTTTGGAGAGAAAATGAAGCAAGAATCACCACAAATAAACCAAATGGCAGAATGGACTTGCCAAATGGGAACAAGAAACATACAACAGAAGCTTCAGTCAAGGTAAAAATGGTAACAATGGAATTTGTTTCCTTTTTGTCTTAGAATTTGAAAGCCTCTGACAAATTTTCAGGGTGATGAATCTACTCAATCAAATGAGGAGCAAAACCCTCAGACTAGGACCAACAAACATAAGCCCACTGAATCTTCTTCTACGCTCAAGGATTCCTCAGATTCAACTGCAGGTACTTTATGCTAGTTAAGGGTCAAATGATAAATGTGCAGCAGAATTCATATGTAACTTATGTCAAACTCTTGGTCAAAGATATTGAATTTTGATTTTTTTAAATATATATTTGGTTTTCAGAATCAATTCCTCATGGTTCAGAAGCTGTTGTTGGAGATATAGATGAGTATTTCTATGGAAAATTCATGGTGTGTTAATCTTTCATATTCATCTAGAATTCATTGAAACATAATTCAAACTGCTCTTCTTTGCTGAATTAGATATTCAGACTAGCTAATTTCCTCTTACTTGCAAGCAGATTAAGGAATTAGTGCAGTATGAGGACATGGTCATACAAAATGGTGACAATCATGAAGATTTTCATGTAATTATCTAACATACTTGGTAGAAACAAAGGATGTTTTTGTTTTTGTCTTCACTATGCAGTAATATATATGTTAACCCCAGAACCTATTTCTTTTTCAGGCCACTGATGCAAAGATCCGAAAATGGTCAAGTGGAAAGGAAGGAAACATTCGATCTTTGCTCTCTACTTTACATTATGTGAGTTGGCAATAGTGATTTAATTAGATGATCGGTTTCTGCTTTCAAATTCTAGGTTCTATTACTTCTGAAATTTTCATTTCAGAGATCATTGTATGCATGTTTCCTGATAAATTTCTTAACATCAGCAAATTTACATAACTCTTTTGCTAATTAAAACACTGAAATATATCTACACAGGTCCTATGGACAGGAAGTGGATGGAAGCCTGTGCCTCTTGTTGACTTGATAGAAGGTAATGCAGTGAAAAGATCATACCAAAAAGCTTTGCTTTGTCTACATCCAGATAAGTTGCAGCAGAAAGGTGCAACCTCAAATCAAAAGCACACAGCAGAAAAAGTCTTTGACATTTTGCAGGTAAAGGCCTAGTTTTCTATATGTCCATCAGTTTTTCTCTATTGAAACTAAAGGAGTTAAGTGTTCTGATAGAGAAATCATTGCCATCTTGATATAATTTGAAACACGTAGGCTCAATATTCTGTGTGGTTAACTGCAGTCTGATTCCATAATATATGAATCCTGTTCAAAGATAAGCTAGCCTCTGCAATTACATAACAGCTCAATATAAAGGTTATCCCATTAACAATTGGTCTGCATATTTGCAGGAAGCATGGATACATTTCAGTTCACTTGGAGGACTCTGAACAATGAATACTCTCTCTTCTCCAGACAAGGCATCCCACCAACGTTGTTCTGATGAGCTTCAGTTCATGAGAAAGTTATCATGTCTAAGACTGTGGATAGGTTTCATATGTCAATGCACTAAGAAACAAGCTTAATTGGTCGAGGAATATAACTGGACTTGTCATATATTGAGTTTTGAGAAGTAAGCAGAATAGGGTGTAACTATTTAGGCTACAAATGGATGGGGCTTGAAGTATATTTTCATTGAACTGCTGTGGTTTGCTTGTCAGTGAGTGTTTGTCAGAAGTCAGAAGCTGAAATATTTTCCTGATGCAAAAAAAGAACCCGCGCTTGCTGATTAAATTATACTGATGGGCTACTGAAATGACTTGTACCAAGTTCTAGACCAATCGGGCTATCTAAAAAGAATTGTCTGAAGAAGAAAGATGAACCCATTTCATTTTTTAGAGTGGCACAGTCCACATGAAACCCAGGAAAACCAAGTGGGTCAATGGGGTGCACGCTTTTGGGACTTTGGTTTTCGAATTTTGTCACCTAAAAAGCATAGAAAGGTGAATTTGCAGTACAGTTTGATTATTCTTTGAGAGTGGTATAGGGCACAGAAGAAGCTGTAAGGAACCTTGGAAAACAATATGTAATGATGACAAGTTTGAAAGCAAATCCGTTTTCTGTACTCACTTCCTTTCCTGACATGAATTCCTCTCTGAAATTGAAGAATTAATTGGAAAAACTTCACTGAAAACAAACCTGGTTTCATCTCAGTCTCAGGTAATTTTTCTTTCCATTCAAAATTACAAGCAAGAGATTTTCATAAACCATAACACTCTTGCACATGAGCTTCTCCAGAGTGAGTGGTGTCCTAGTCCCATTACAGTCTTATCATTTGCTTTTGTCTGGCTTTTGTTCCCTGCCAAACTCACAGGGTCCTCAGGAATCCATGACCCACCTCTCAAGAACTTGCCTAACAAATCCCTTCTTCACTCTATTGGGTAATATGTTTCGTTTCAATTGCTTTCAACCCTCTGATTTTGGTCAAAAAGTAAACATAACCATTTTTCAATATTTTAAGATTAATGCAACTGTAAACAGCATATTATCAGACATGAAGATCATTTTCACAGTGCCTACTTTTACTTTAATTTGACCAAACTGACAACTTCTTTGTTTCCTTTCTCTTTTTCAAGTGACCAAATCCAAACTTAAAATTTCGTATTCTTGTTCAGGAAGTCTCTGCTGTTTACTTTTATAAAGAAGAATTTTAACTCCTTTATTTGCAATAGTTAATTTGATGAATAATTCAAAATGTATTAAATTTATAAAAAATACATCTTAATAAAAAAAATAGAACTTGAACCCTTAATTATATTTTCAGCTAAAATAAATTGGACTTATGAGAAGAAATCATTGTCAAACAAAACAATTATTTCCACCTACAACCATGTCCAGTTGGAATTTTCAGGGCTGTTCGGATGAGTTCTTTTGTTTTATTTTAGTTTTTGATTTTTTTAAATATAAAAATTAAAAAAATAGTATAAAAATAAAAAAATAACATACTAATATAAGATAAAAATCGAGAAAAATATTATAAAATTTTAAAAGAATACATAAATTTTAATATAAAAATATAAAAAATTATAATTAAAAATCATAACTGAATCAAATATTTGGTACAATGAGGTATTCTTATTATATTTGCAATATTACATAAGATATTCAACATTAAGTTGACTTTTGAGACCATAATTTCATGTGGTTTTCAGAAACACACCAAGTTCATATAAGACATCTATTAATTAGCTGTCTACTGATTCTAAATTGCCAAATGCCTTTCTATTCAGGGAACAATCATTTGACCTTTCGTTTTACTTTTCTTTATATATTTTAAGGCATGCAGTAAATTATTCAAAGAAAGAAACTCGTTTTGGTAGATTATAATTTTATACTACATACATGTCAGAGATATTAATGTATTGGTTATCTTTTTGACTTGGCATTGGTAAATTGTTATGTATAAAGGATTTATAAATAAAATTATTTTCAATATAAATTTTAGCGATTGGAAATTATTACTAAATAATTTTTTGTACTGAAAATTTACAAATTAATCATAAATAAAAATGGATGCTAATTTTAATACTTACTAGTTTACATTAAATAAAAAAGCATTTGTTTATGTACAAACTACAAACAGATATCCTTGTGGTATCCAAATCGTTCTTTTTCCATAACAGGAACACAAGTAAACATTTTAATGGCTAAGAAACAAAGCCTGTGATTTAGTAGTAAAGTAATTGGAACAGAAGACAGAAAGCG
The DNA here is from genome assembly GCA_028565735.1 of Pinacopodium congolense. NCBI lineage: Eukaryota > Viridiplantae > Streptophyta > Magnoliopsida > Malpighiales > Erythroxylaceae > Pinacopodium > Pinacopodium congolense. The sequence continues at coordinate 1,782,622 of JAOXYD010000002.1, forward strand.
ATATATAGAAAGACAACCACAAGAGAGGGACAGAGGAGAGAGAGACCGAGCATTGGCTTGAAGCTTGCCTTCTTGGGTCTATTTATCTCCCATAAATGTCTCAACTTTTGTGGTTTATTTTATTAGTGGAGGAGGAGGAGGAGGAGGAGTAGAGAGTGCGTGAAGTGTGTTTGTGAAGCAGCCAGGGCTGTTTTGGTTCATGGGGTTTTCATAATTTCACTCTATACCCGTGTTCTAAATGTCAATGATTGTCTGCAGTGGAAGTGCTGTTTCGGGCTTCAATGGCTACTCTACTTGATAGCTTCCATTGGAAATCTCTGAGGTTTGTGTTCTAATCTTTGAATCTTTTACGCTCTTCCTTGCCGCCTCCAATTTGTGCTCGTTTTGATAGCAATTATATCCTTGGTGGGTCTGCTTGGATCCTGCGAAATTTTGAGGGAAAGAAAAATGGAGGGTTACAGCTTGAAACTTTATGACTAGCTGGTTTGAAAAATACTACGTACGATCCCAGGTCTTGTCCTTTTCTTCGTGGTCTTTTCCTTTCCTCTGTTTGCTAGTGATAATGTCCTCATTCGCCTACGTTAAAGTCTGCAGTACTTAGATTATGACCTTGGTTGGACGGTTCTTTGTGTCTGATCTCCTACATGGTTGTGCAAAAATGGTGGCAAATGGGGCTAAAGTTATAAGCTTTAACTAGATCTGAGACCTCTTATCAATCGAACTACTGTAAAGCTTAGAGCTTGCCACGCATGTTACTGTTTTCTCTGAGCCCTCTTAATGGTTTCTGGGAACTGTGGGATTCAAGTGAATTATAAACTGTGCTTTCCTTCTTGGTTTTGAGAGTACTTAGAGTTTCATATATGTGAGCAGAACTTCAGTTTGGGCAAGAGCTTGTCTCGACTCTCACAATTGTTTCTCTATGCCATTATTATCAACAAAGTATATACTTTCAACTATTAGGGATAGTTTCTATTGCTCCTCCATTCTGCTTTAGCCTATATTTTCCTTTCGGCCTTTTTGGAGTTTCTATCGGTAAGGATCTTCTTCTTATTCAAGTTAAATCAACTACTCAACATTTATCTAAGTAAATGCTGTTCACACTTAAAGATTCATCAAAATCTTTAGGAGCTTGATGCTTGATTATTTTCATTTTTATTTGAAAAGTTGCAATTAGTAATTCTACTAAATGCTGGTTTATGCCCTCTCGGGTCTCCTTTCTTTCTTCACTCTAAATTGATATCAGCTCATTGTCAGGGTGGGGGCAGCCATTATTATTAATCGAACTTCTTGATTGATCCTACATTAAGGGAAATATGAAAGTTAGAACAAGGAAAGGATGGAGATGCATTATGCCTCTTCGTCTGAAAGAGAAATCGGTGACCCGGTTTTGCTTGTTCCCCAAATCAAGGTCGGCTAGCTATGGTCCTGGCAATGCACCTGTTTACTTGAATGTTTATGACTTGACGCCAATGAATGGCTACTTTTATTGGGCAGGAGTTGGTATCTTTCACTCTGGTGTGGAAGGTGAGGCTTAAGGACGTTTAATCCGAATTGCTTCCATATTTATTATTAAGTGATTGCAAATTTCATTGTAAAATCTCCATCCTGCAGTTCATGGTGTGGAGTATGCATTTGGAGCTCATGACTACCCAACCAGTGGTGTTTTCGAGGTGGAACCTCGTCATTGCCCTGGATTCAAGTTCAGGAAGTCTATATTCATTGGCACCACATGCTTGGATCCTACTCAGGTGAGGGAATTCATGGAACAACATGCAGCGAGCTACCATGGTGATACATATCACTTGATTGTAAAGAATTGCAACCATTTCTGCAAGGACATTTGTTATAAGCTGACCGGAAAACCGATTCCAAAATGGGTCAATCGACTGGCGGGGATAGGTAACTTACCTCATTTACTTATATGCCGGCTCTGCTTTTGGAACAAGAATCACGTTCATCTATCAAATTTTCATGCAATGATAGATTATCTCATTTTGCCGAACTATCTCATGGTAGAATCTGTTTTTTATTTCATAATACCAACTTCAAATGTAAATTTGGTTATTCAAAAATTTTATGTAATTACATACCTTCCATCATAACAGGCTCACTCTGCAACTGCATACTTCCCAAATCCCTCAAAATATCTGCGGTGCAGCATGACCAACCTTTTGACAGTGAGAAGAGAAGGCTAACAAGTGCATTTAATTGCCTATCATCAATCTCAATGAGACAGAAGCAGCTATCAACATCTTCCATGTTTCTTCAATCACCGTTGAGAGGCTGCCTGCCGTGGGAACTCCGAAGGTCAATCAGTGGTTCCCTGAAGGAAAGATGAGAAACACCTGCTTGGAAGGGGTTGTTTATCATCCAATCTGAGAAGATTTGGAGATGGGGATGAGAGGTTGCTAAAAAACACTGGTTTTTGGCGTGTCACCATTGTAAAACATTGTAGTGCCACTTTTCTTGCCTTTTGTAGCTAAGAAATCAGAAAAAAGCAGTATGTATGTATCATGGATTTAGTTCAGCTGAAATGCTTAGCAGCTATGTATTTACGGCTGCAGTATGATTCTCGTCATTGACTGCCAACATTAAATGTAAGCACCTTCACCTTTGCCCCACGATCCATTTCTTGTTTGTGTTTTCATGAGGACACTGACAATACATGATATATGAAACGAAGGAAACAGATGAAAACTAGTAAACTTCTGTTAACCGGTATAAACCATTAACTTAGGCTACGTGTAAATTTACATTCAACTTAAGAATAGCCAGGTCCGAATTGTCCAACTGAAGTAATAATGAGAAAAATCAGTTCCCTGGACAATATATTAAATGATAAATTGTGGAAAAGGAATGGCTATCTTTGAAAATGCCGTTTAGCATCCCAAGAGTAACAGTAGGTGACAATTGTATTCCTGATTCTGCACATGATTTCTTAGGATTTTCATCTTTTTTGGGGGGTTATAACAGAAATCATACAGGAAATATACAGACCGTCGGATCCCAATTAGCATTTGTCAAAACAAACCTGCAAGAAACAGGAGAAGATGCCTCAGATTTTCACATGGAAGCGATCCGGCAATGAGGATTTCAGGGGATCTACTATAACTCATTGTGGATGCATAAAAATCGAATAGAAGGCCCAGAAAGATCTCAGATGTTTCAACAAATGCTCAACACCACGTTTGTAACTGCATTCAATGGCAGATATTCCAAAGCAAGATTTACAAGATTACTGTAGTCCAAATTGGATAATGTTCTCTCTTTCTTTTTTTCTTTTTTTCCCCCCCTTTCTATAGAAAAAGCTTGGATATAACACCCAATTTTGGATGTCATTATGAGCAAATACCAATCCTAACTAAGAAATTCCATAGAGATTAAATATCATTTGGGAGCGAGGCGAAGAAATTATCAATCCTCTTTCTGATGCAAAACAGTAGGCATGCTATTATTACCATTGAGAGCAGCAATATATACTCGCTTCTCAGCCAGTCCAATATCCGACATTATTAAATTACCCTGCCGCCAAAAGAAAAGAGAATAAATTGGAATCAGTATAAACAACCTAAGCTGCCTGACTAACACTAATGATTTTGTTGTGTTTCAATTCAAGATTCAGATATGATACTCTTGTAAAAGTAATTTCATGCTATAGGTCATTCTTTAAAAATTAAAACCTATGGGAAGATAAAAGATAGGTAAAGCCAAATATCGCAACTTCTGCCTATGTTCTATACTGTCCTTTCTTTCATTCCGCGTTGGAATAGAAATTTATTAATAGATGAAAACTTATCAAAAATGTTTTTCTTCATATTCCTTGAAGAAAATAAACATTTCTTTTCTCGATGCAAAATTGATACAAAATGACAAATTTTTATTCTGTTATTCTATTCAAGTTATATTTAGATTGAGAATTTTTCTAATATTTAGTATTTAGAATCATCAAATAGTTAGAATTATTAAAATTGAAAAAGAATTATATAGTGTATAATATTATATAGTGAAGTGATGCTTTGGATTCTTATAAAGCAAAAAGAGAACTTTTTTTGTAATATCCACTTTTTGTTTGTTTATATTAGTGAATGCTACAATGTAGAGTAAACGAAATATTTCAATAATTTTTCATCGAATGACTATTACCCAAAAAGTTCAGGGAAGGCGTCAAACTTTCTTGTAATTTTGAATTTATAAAAATAATTCAAATAAATATAATTAAATGTAAAAAACAATTCCAAAAAATTCAAAATTCTGAACTATTTTAATTATTTTACAATTATTATCTTTTTGAGAAATATTTTACAATTATTATCATATGTATATTATATGTAGAAATGATTAGAACAGAAAACCAGAACATTATAAAGGTATAAAAACTAAAATAGATAAGGTATAAAAAATTTATTTAAACAGACTATAACTATAAATTAAGTATTTCAATTATATAAATAAAAATTAAAAATATAAATAAATTGTTATTTAATTATTTAATTAAACTAATTACTAATTATATAATCATTATCCTCATAAATTATAAGCATAACTAGATTATTCTAACGAGTATTCTAAATTTGCCTTTTAACATTATAAGTATAAATAGATCATTATAACTATAAATGGATTTACCTATTAACTATAAAATAAAAATGGATTTATATTTAACAAAAAAATATATTAAATAGATATTATTATCTAAAATTTTGACCATATCAATCAATAATAAAGATAATAAAGAAAACTAAGAAATATAACCAACATTTATTGAAAAAGGCAACTCCAAAGTTTTGGGACTAAATGCAGTAAGTGCGGAAGAAGGAATGCCTCCTCACAAAGGGGCCAACATTGACATAACCCTTTCTAGTCTATCTCTTAATTATAAAATGCTATATTTTCATCTATCCATGTAAATTAATTTGTATACACATTTCTATTATATCTATAATTATTATATTATTATATTATTATTATTTATCTAAAATATAGCTTTATGAAAAGAATTATAGTCTATTTAGATTTAAAAATGAATATTTATAAATATTGTAATATGTTCTAATTATTTGTTCATAAAATTTTTTATTTTATTTTTAGTTATTTATTTAATTTAAATTTAGTTATCCTTGTCATTTAGATTAAGATTTATTATTTAAATATATTATTTAACATTTTATTTATTTTTATTTAGAATTAGTAAGATTTAGATTGATATATTAAAAATTTGAGAATTCACAGAATGTAATACTATAAACTATTATAACGGTTCTCTAAAATTTTAAACCTGAGGGATTATAAAACTGATGTCCCTTTCATACCTAATGATTTTCTGTCAATCCATGTAAGCATAGTTCTAAATCATATTGCATCACAACAAAACTAAGAACTATGACAAATTAGTATCAAATTCATTAATATCCAACTTCTAAGGGAAATGCACACCTCTTGAGCCATCAATTGTCTGACATTATTAGCATACAGCTTTGGGTCATCTTTCTCTTCCTTTGAGGGGTAATAAACAGGAAGCCGTATCACTTCCATGTGATTTATGAATTGACATAATAAAAAAATTACATGTCGCACCTGCAAAAAGAAAAGTATTCGGATGCTATAATAAGAAAGCAATGCATGTTGAACATAATCTACCCTTTATAACCAAAAATTAAAAAGAGGTCGATGTCCTTCATGATAATTGACAAAGAACAGTTGGCATGCAAATTGGAAAACTTGATTTGCCAATGCCCTGTAACTTTCATCTGGTACCTATTTTTAAATTCCATCATATTGATTTATTGAAATTCAAACACGGCATATTCATTGTTGGTTATTATTCCAAAAGCAAGATGGATTTTCAAATTCTTTGCATGCTTTCATGATACTTCTTATATCTAAATTCATAAGCTTTGATCTTAAAACACTAACATTAATAAGGCAACTTAATTGTCTGAATTTCTTTCTTTTTGTGGTTGGTTGTAAATTGGAAAGCGTGGACTACAATAATTATAAACATCAAAATCACAAGTTGAAACTCACTCCAGATATGGAGTCCCAAGCAAGACTGAATCTCTGGTAAGGATATCTCAGAATAACTGGAACTACAGGGACCCCTGCCAAGAATGCACCTGTCTTGAATGGAAGGATGTAATCTCCATTTGTAGTTGTGCCCTCTGTAGCAACACCAAAGACCAACTAATTTAAGTAACTTGATATATCATGAGAATAAGCAAAAGCTCCACTATTTTCCAAGTACTTAGGTAAAGAAAAGGAGGAAAAATAACCTAACCAAACAGAAAAGGCCTTAACTATCGCCACAACCGTACAGCACTAAACATGTAGATATATATTTTTTAATTAAACTGAACTTGCCTAACATTATTGCATAGCAGGCACAATGAAAAACAAAGAAGGCTGAAGCATTTTTGCCGAAAAATAAGAAAATCATTCAACATGCACTAATGTCTTGTCTCGGTTTGGAATATCAAGGGCTTAAATAGTCAATTCAAACAACAGGCCGTTTGTGATTATATCCATCAGCAGAAACCTTGGATTGTGGGATTACTAGAAACTAAATTATGTGAGGAACACTGTCAGAATGTTGGTTTTTTGCCAAGAGACTGGCAACTACTCCCCAACCACCAACACCACTTTTATGGGGGAATATTGGTTGCCTTTAATCCGGAGCTTATATCCTTATCTTCATGGCATGCCACTAACCAGCTACTTCATATGAGGCCGTGCTAAAGCTGTTTGAGCTTTGTGGAGCTGTTTCTTCTATCCAAGCTATGATCCAATACCTTGGATGCTTGTGGGGGATTTCAACTCTATTTTGTGGCCAAGTGAACATATTGGCTTTTGTCAGGACCTCAAGGATTTTGTCTCGTGTAGTGGATTTACAGACTTGCAGCATGAAGAATTTCTTTTCACTTCGAGTAATAGGCAGCAGAATAACCATTTTCTCTGACGGAAGTTAGATCATGCGATGGTTAACAAGTTGTGGCTGACAAATTTCCCTTGGAGTAAGGCAGTTTTCTGATGTCCCCAAGTCTCTGATCGCTGCCCCATTGAGATTATGAACCTTATGTCTATATGTGTTGTGAAAACACCTTTTTGATTTTTCAATTATCTCACTTCTTTCCTGGACTATATGGACCTCATGCAGCAGACTTTAAAGCATGAAGTGCAGAGGTTCCACCAATCTAAGGTAGTCCAGCAGCTCCTTCAACTCAGAGCTCACTTCAAGGAGTTCCATGGTGCTCATCTTACTTCTGATGGTTCATAAGTGGCAGCCTGCAAAACCAGGCTTGAAGCTTGTCAACGGGACTTGTACTCAGTTCCTTCTAATAGCCAAATCAAAGCTTTGGAGGCGGTGGCCCTGCAGAATTATGCCTCTGCCCTGGTACATCATCAGTTAATTTTGAGGCAGAAATCTAGATCTCTGTGGCTTAAGGATGGTGATCGTAATACAAGCTTCATCCATCGTGCTATCCTGCAGACAGAATGTCAATCGCATCTTCCACCTCCAAAAGCCAGATAGCTCCTTCACAAGGGATCAGGAGGAGCTTAAGGAGGCAGTCCTCTTCTTTTATGTTAACCTTTTTGGCACTCAGTAGGATGGCGACAGTCCTGTCCTTCCTTTGGCAGACTATATCAAAGTTACCGCTAATCAGCTTAGACAGCCCAGTGCAGGATGCAGAAATTGACTTGGTGCTAAAAAGCCTTCACCCTAGTAAGGCCCCTGAACCAGATGGATTCAACGCCTATTTCTTCCAACATGCTTGGAGGGAGTTGCGTCCCTAGGTTCTCTTAATTGTCAAGGAATTTTTCAGTTCCGCTAAGATATTGAGGGAGATAAATCAAACGCATCTATGCCTCGTTCCAAAAGTTCCTACTGCTACTGACCTGAAGGATTACAGCCTATCGCCTGTTGCAACACTGTTTATAAGATTATTTCCAAGGTCTTAGCCAATCGAATTAGACTTGTGTTGGGCTCTTCGGTTAATGTTACATAGTTAGCTTTTATTGGTGGGAGAAGCATTGGTGATAATGTGCTGCTGGCTCAGGAGCTCTTTTAAGGATTACAATAAGAGGAGTGCCACTAAGAATTGTGCTCTAAAGGTTGATTTTCATAAGGTTTATGACTAGATCAGACGAGATTTTTTGGCTGATACCCTTCAAGGCTTTGAATTTCTAGACAGATACATAGCTTGGGTTATGCAGTGTGTGTCCACTGCCTCTTTCATTATTCTAATCATTGAGAAGCCAACCCCAAGTGTTTCAGGGCAAGAGAGGCCTACGACAGGATGACCCTTCCCATATCTGTTCACTCTATGTATAAAGGTTCTATTATCCATTCTTAAGTTCCATACCTCCCGGAACCCTGCTTTCCACTTCCACAGCAAGTGTAAGAAGATGAGAATTGTTGAGCTTGCCTTTGCTGATGACATCCTCTTTGGGTTATATCCCAATTCTCAAGCCTTTTTGGGATATATCACAATTTAGGGAAGAGCTTTATCTTTGTTTCAAACTCTGCAGTACAAGATGCTCCTGCTTTAGCTGCTTTTGCTAGCATGCCATTGGATTCTCTCCCTTTTAAATATCTAGGGTTGCCAATTATATCTAAGAAACCAATTTACCACCAATGATTGCCCCTAGTGGAGAGAGTACTATCCAGGATGAATCTTTGGTGCAACCAGTGGCTCTCCTTTGCTGGTCGGCTACAATTAATTGTCTCCACCTTGAATAACCTTTATGTGTATAGGTCTGCTTACATTATTTTCCCAATATGATTATCAAGTCTTTAGACAAGATCACGCGAAACTTCCTCTAGGCTGGTGAGGCGTACCAGAAGGCTAAAGCGAGAGTAACTTGGTTAGATGTCTGCCGACCTAAGAAGGAGGGGAGCCAGGGGCTGCTACCAATTTCTATCCGCTTTAAGGTAGGTCTAGTGAAGCGAATTTGGCATCTATTTGAGGAAAAAGAAACTCCTTGGGTGAGGTGGACACATTGATATTTTCTCAAGGATCGGCGTTTATGGGGGATAGAAAAAAATTATGCTCTTTCCTTGTCTGTTTAACAATTGTTAGCCATCGAAGGCAGGTGAATTTGGCCTTGCATCATCACATGGGGAATGGTAAACTCACTTTGATAATTGGTCCAAACAAGGCCCTCTCCATTTGCTTCCATTGTTGGAATGTCATTGCCACTTCCAATCTTCAAGCGCAAAAGTTAAGGAGATTATTAGTAATGGACGTTGCGAGTGCAATAATAGGCGAGCTTGTGTGCTCTGGAAGGTTTTGCCAGACTATACTCCTAACCCTATTAAGGAAGACTTTGGGATGTGGAGTCGTTCTGGTCAATTTTCTAACTCCTCATGTCGCTCTCTGTTTATTCTCCTTCCCCTTCCATGGTTTGGTATGGACGTGTGGTGTTTTCAAAGACAACCTAAGGCTACATTCACATTGTGGCTCGCCCTCTTACAAAGGTTGTCTATAATGAATTGATACAGAGCTACTGATGGAGATTCTACTTCCTGTCCTTTATGTAACCTCATGGAGGAGTCACATATTCATCTCTTCTTTCAATGTAGCTTTTCTGCTGCTATCTTGCAGGCTGTTCAGACTCTTTGTAGACACTTTCGCCCTGTCACGGAATGGCAACAAATCATCCTTTGGGCTTCGTTTCCCCATCGCTTACTGGAGTTGAAGTATGTGGTGTTCAAGATTGCATTCAGCTGATGTATCTATGCTCTTTGGAGGGAGAGCAACCTCCAGAAATTTAGGAAACAACGGCTGGAATGCTGGCTATTCGAGCAGAGGACCCTCTCTTGCATCCGTGAACATCTACTCATTCTGGTGGATTTGGATAAGTTCCCATGCGGTACGAAGAGATCCTGGATGCTGGCGACTTGACCACTTCCCAGTCTGCTGATAAAGTGTGTTGGTCCTTTCTTGCCATTGATGGTTGAATTGAGGCTGACTTTGGCATCTTTCAGTGTGTACTTGTCTTATTGCTTACAGATTATGTTGTGGTTGGTGAGCCTTCTTTTGAGTGGTGGTTGGTGAGCCTAATTTGGGTGGTGTTCCTTTTGGTTGTTGGTTCCTTGGGTCGTTTTTCCTTTTCTTAGAGCTCTTGCTTGATTTGTAACACTTCTTTGAGGTTCTTCTTCTATTTATTAATTAATTAATTTTACTTTTCAGAAAAAAGAAACATAAGGAAACGCATTTATGCAATCAAGATGCTGACCAGGAAAAAGCATAATCATAGGAGCAGAGCCATTCTGATAAGCTTCTTTAACTCTTTCAGTCACAACACCTGCAATGATAGGAGCGTGTTCAAATCTACCAAAGAAGAATAGCAGTACATAAAGAACTGATTACAAGCAAGAACTCCTAATAGGAAGCCAATTAAATCAGCTTTTCAGGTGAGCATTAAGAGTTTTCATATGCTTATGTCCAGCAACGTACACTTACCATACCAAAAGAAACTGTAAACAAGTCATGAGCCAGTTTATTAGCCTCTCTTGTCTCTTATTATTGATCTTATTTCAGTTTTCTGTCAATTTTGAGACCTTAGAAGTGACATGAGTTCATTTTTTTCCTGCAATGACTGCATCTACTGCAGTACTTTATATCTCTACCAATGCTAAATCAAACAGCAAGTCATGCAGACCTGATAAAAGGCAACATTTCATAAAACCAATAATAATGAAGGAAATCAAAAAGCCAACTGCTTTTATACCTGAAACACCCTTGAAGTCAGATGACTTTGATTCCCGTTGAACGAATACACAACCCAAGCACTTGCTGCAAATTTGGGGCCACATGGTTTCTATTACTAATCAAGATGCACCGGTATCTCCACATTATCCAACAAAACAGTGGATATCTTTAAGAGAAAAGACAAAGGACAGACAACAGGAAATTTAATTTTTAAATAAAAAGAAACAATTAAACCAGAATAAATACTTTTATTTAGGTAATACAACAATTTCTAAGATCAATGGTTCCCGAATAAGAGAAGAAAACCTAGTTTTAAAGAATACAAGACAACTGATAAAGCATAGTCATGATATGCATCATATCACAACCAAATCATAAAAAATGACAGTTAAGAACAGAAGAACTTGAATATGAAGAAAGAAACAAGCTCAAATACACAGAGATAAAATGTAAAGAACAAGCGCAAAAATCTCAAAATGAATCATGACAAGGTTTATAATAGTACAGAATACTAACTGACCTGATAAGTCCAACTAGAGGAAGTTTACCCACTGATCTCTTCAACCGGGAAGTCCAGAATCAATAAAACAGACAAGCATCAATCTCATATAAAAGCTGTATATATCTAGAAATCAAATGTACTAGATGGGGAATTCGCATGAAGGTAACAAGCACTCTGATCAGATACAAACCTTCGCAACAAAGCTTGGAAAATAAGAAGACATATGAAACAGAATATCCAAGTATGAAACATGGTTTGATACAATTGCCCCAGGTCTCTCGGGCTCTTTCCCTTCATTCTGTATAATTCCATTAACATTATTCAGCTTGATAGAAAGTACAATTAAAGTGAGATGTCAAACAATTTGAAGAATGCAGACCCAAACAGACCAAATTTGCGAATAAAGAATCACAAACAACACTTCTCACATATCTCTCAATTGCTTAGAGAATCAGAGATACTAGAAGCGAATACCTGAGAGGAGGACTTATGCTGCGGTAGTTCTAGATCTCTATAGCTTTCACTAATCCAATAAAATCCAAATACAAAAAGAATGAGCCTCGACAGAAGCCTCCCGCACACCACAATAACCGCCCTCCGCCACCCTCCCATGTGAGCGAAGTCTTCTTGCCCCTCGTCCTCGTCGCGGTTCGGCGCTGAGAACAGCGTGCAAATGCGACAAATCAGGTAATACAACACCAACACACTCATCGCCACCACAACTCTTATAGGCACAAGCGTCGCCAAAGAGATTCCCAGAAGAACCTTCTCCGGCAATGGAAGCTCTCCGCGCCCCATGGGACCGTACACGTCCTTGCGGACAAACGCCGCGTACTTCTTCTCGAGCTCCTGGACGTTGACAGGGGAGGAGCTCCTCCGGTTGGAGACGGACTTGAGAAGTGGGCGGTCGTCTTTGCTGGAGCCATCGTCTCGCGCGGGCTGGGTGTCGAGTGGCTTAGGTGGATCGGCCTTCATGTCCTTGAGCTCCGCCTCCATAATTATGACGGAATTAGTTAAATAATTAAATAATTAATAGCTCAAGGAGTTACGTGGGAATTACATAGCCATCGTAGACGTAGAGAGAAGATCTGAGAGAATAGAAAAAGAGGAGTGGAACTGTACGGTCGTTGGTTTGCTCCCTCCCACCCGTTGGATTTTTCTAAGAGATGTTTAATTTGGTTGTGGATTATTATTTTTTATTGTAATTGTTGTATTTTTGTATTGATTATTATATTTTTTTTATCGATTTTTGTGCTGTATTAGTATATTTTTTTAATTAATTTTTGTGTTTAAAAAAATAAAAAATAAAAACTAAACTAAAATCGTTATATAATTTGGGACCCTATTCATGATATTGCCATTGCTGGAAAAACTAATGTTGTGAAAACTGAATCAGATATCGAAACCGATAAGAGAAGGGGTTAAAATTTAGAGTTTTAATCGGTATAAAATCGTTATAAAATTGATATTAAATTGGTGTAAAATAATAAGATGTATAAATTATTAATCTATTTTTTGTTCATCTTTTACTAAATTATAATATCAAAAATATATTATATGAAAATTTTTATTTTAATATTTATTATTTTAAATAAAAA
>JAOXYD010000002.1:1809892-1823403 GCA_028565735.1 Pinacopodium congolense
TAATCTCCAATCCCATCAACTCACAACATTGTTTTTTCCGGCAGAAAAAAGAGTCATAGGCTGCGACAAAATATGGATCGGACAGAAAATCTTCAGATAATCAAAAAATATATGTAAGAATAGACCCCCCCCCCCTCCCCCACCAGTTTCCTGGAAGGACCCTCGTTGCCTTTATCTCTATCTGTCTGCCCTCTCGTTACTACTAAAAGGAGCCAACCCCACTGGGCATGGACATGGAGCAAAGTGCATGAATCTTTCTTTACTCCTCCAACTCCCTATATAACCGTAACTCACTCACTACCTTTCCTCATTCTCTTTTCTAAAATGGAAGCAGTGATCGTGTGTTCTACTTCTTCTTCTTCTTCAGAATCATCTTCTTCAGAGTCTTACGGTAACAATAAGACCCCGAGAGGAGAAAACAAACCAGAACGAATCAAAGGTCCGTGGAGCGCAGAGGAAGACCGTGCTTTGACTCGACTTGTCGAACGCCACGGTCCTAGAAACTGGTCCTTGATCAGTCGATACATAAAGGGGCGTTCTGGTAAATCATGCAGGCTCAGGTGGTGCAACCAGTTGAGCCCCGGCGTAGAGCATCGTCCGTTTTCCCCCTCTGAAGATGAGACCATCCTCGCCGCACATGCCAAGTACGGTAACCGGTGGGCCACCATTGCGAGGTTGCTACCTGGTCGGACCGACAATGCGGTCAAGAACCATTGGAACTCTACGTTGAAGAGGAAAGCAAGAGAACAGCAACATCAGATGATGGATGGTAATAATTTCGGTAACAGCAGCAATAGTACTGAGCATATAGTTAACACTTCTTCTTCGCCTGTGTCGGGATCTATTATACCTTGCATGTCTAGAGAAGATGACGAGGCGTTGACTGCGTTGACTCTAGCGCCGCCGGGAATTGGTAATAGCAGTGGTGGCGGTGGTGGGAGTGGAGGTGGGGTCGCCGGAGTTAATGGAGTTGAGAGTATTCCGGCGGGATTTTGGGACGTAATGAGGAATGTTATTGCAAGGGAAGTGAGAGACTACGTGAATTCTACTTTGTCGGAACCTAGTTTGGGGTTTCGTTAGGAGCTCTCCGGTAGGCATAGTTGACTCGGTCTGGGGAATTGTTAATACGACGTCGGTCTATCTCCTATTTATATTTTCGGATCTTTTATTGTCCTATTTTTACGGGTTTTTCTCTAAACCACAAATGTTGGATGCCTGAAATCGAGGGCAAGAACCGAATTTTCTCTATGAATTCAATTTAGCAATTTAAGCTACTTAATTAAGTTCTTTCGGTGCTACATATGGGTTTAAATATAATAATTACAATAGCACTGCTAAATAAAGAGAAATATAAGTTGTTCTAATGATCGGAATTATAGATATTAATAGAGAAATTAAATTATGCATATATAATTTATTATAAAAAAAAATTCATTGAGTTACACGTTTGATATCACTTCTCGTTTTTATTTTTTATTTTTATTTTTATTTTTATATATGTATATTAATTTATATGATATTGTTATTGATTTTTGTGTTATTTTTTGAATTTTTGTATTGTATTAGTATGTTGTTTTTTTTATTTTTGTGTTATTTTTATTAATTTTGATATTTTTTAAAATAAGAAACAAAAATTAAAAATGATAATGATATCAAACAAGGCCTTAATTTTTAGCTTTAAACTTGTCCTTATTACCAAATTTATCAGTTTTCTTTATAAAATTTTTGGAGAATCAGAATATTTAGTTATGTTATAATTTAGAAAAAAAAACATAAATGCATACAAATTTTTGGTTTACAATAAGAGTGTTGGAGGATCTTTGAAGAAATAGGAAAGAAAATGGATTAAGAACAGATAAATTGTATAAAATTATTATATCTTAATATAAAGTTGAAAATATTAATTATAAATTTTTTTTCTTATTTTCGCTAATTATAACAAATAGCATGGTTTTGGGTGAGATCTAAACTAAACCATTTTGATTGGCAGTTTTGAACTGAAATCATTGAAGATGTTTGTCCTCTAGTGGGTGTACTTTACGTAAAAGCCACATCTGTTATTTTGATTCTGAGAAAAAGGGTTAGTGTAGTTGGAATATTCGGATAAATCGATAGTTACATCCTAATTATTAGTCCCATTGTTATGGCATTCTGCTTTAGCTAATTCAACGTGATGAATACATCAACAATAAGATAATGTTCAATTTGCAAATAATTTCAGATAATTTTGCAAGTTGATTTGTTAGTAAAATAAATTAAATTATGTCCCTTGGTCCTGGTTTAACGGATAAAATAAACAAATTTAAATTCTTTTTTATAGTTAAATTATTGTCTATTAAAATCTAAACTTTATTACAAAATGATGTTTTAGAGAATATTTAGTTAAGTGGTAAGTTGTAGTTTTTGTGTTTTTTTCAATTTTTATATTATATTAATGTATTTTTAAAATTTTTATATTTAAAAAAATTAAAAATTAAAATTAAAAATCAAAACTCAACTAAAATTTTTTTTATATACGCTCTTTTAAAGAGTCATAAAGTTATTGATATCTTATTAATTTTTTAATTTAAAAATTATAATTTTGAATTAGATAAAAAGAAGTATAACTTACTTAAAATTTTTAAGAGAATAATTAATTGTGAGCGAAATGCAATGATATTTAAAAATATCGGTTGGATCGAGCTTGTTACTTAATTTTAAATCGTCATCTTAATAAATAATTTAGTAAAAATATGTAATTTATAAATTATTACTATAATTTTTTAAATTAATTTGAATGATTAAGATGAGACTTTTTCAAAAGTCTACAGTATTAAAGATTTTGGATGTGAATCACTGGGATTTTATGAGACTTTTCAAATTTTATATTCATTTCAGGTTAAATTCCGTTTTTGTTTATTTTAAAAAGTTTCTTAAATTATTAAGGGTAAAAAAGTTTGATAAAAAATGTAAACGTTTAATATTATTTTTCGTTTATATTTTTAATTTTTATTTTTGTGTATATGTATTAATTTTTGTATTATTTATATTAATTTTTATGTTATTTTTTAAATTTATATGCTTAATTAATATGTTATCTTTTTTAATTTTTATATTATTTTTATTAATTTTTGTGTTTTAAAAAATAAGAACCAAACAAGGCTGGAAACAGGAATCAGAAAGCTAATTTGGATTTTATTTATTTATTGTTACAATTGATACTATTCTCACAAAATTAGACTTAAATACTATACATCACTTTTTCCATAAGTCAGACGCATTATGTCCTATCATAACAATAACAGTGGTGGAATCAAAGTTTTGGTAGAGAACTACTAGAGTTCAAATAATGAAAGGAGAAGGAAGCGGCAGCGTGTATCTTTCTGAGAAGGTGTGGAAAAAATTAAAAAACACAACATGCGACAAAGGAACATCAACTTGGTTTCAGTCTGGTTGGAAGCAAATATACTCAAAAGCTGTGTCCCACTTGAAGAACAATCACTTTTGGATTTTAATATTCGCATGTTATAAATGTGCCTCATACCAATACCAAATCTACACATTCGTGGATATGCACAAACTTTTATTTATGGCCTTCACGTGGTAATGAATTACCCAATTGACTATTCAGGGTCCTTCCTCTTAGGTGCATTAACTATTGAATATAATGATGGCATCCTGAAGAATATTTTGAAAAAAAAAAGAAAAGAAAAGTATGAATGATCAAGTGTTCCAGTTAGTATTTGAAAGGATAAATATCAATTTCAAAAGAATTTATACAAAATTAATAAATTATAATTAAAATTCAAAACTTTATTTAATCTTTTCTTTTTCTTTTCTTGAAAAAAACAAAATTGTATCAGTCATTCCGAGTTTCCGATAGCAATTACAAGAGTTTATCAGAGGTTTGTTTAGGTTGAGTTTTGGTTTTTAATTTTAATTTTCTAATTTTTAAATGTAAAAATTAAAAATAGTATAAAAATTAAAAAATAATATAATAATACAATACAAAAATTTGAAAAATACATAAAAATAAAAAATAAAAACAAAAAATTAAACCAACCAAAGTTTAAATTGAAGGCTTAGAGGTTTGCACTATTATAGACCAACACTCAAGCTGTTCTACAACATTTGAAAATTTTCTAAACAATTTGGATCTGGTCAAAGATCATTTTGCAACTTTAGGTCCTATTGCTTCAGTATTTTCTTTTTTCTTTTTTAAATATAAAAATTAATAAAAATTATTTTTATTAGTTTATATATAATTTTATTAATTTTTGTGTTTTTCGTTAGTTTTTATACATTATTTTTATGAGTTTTTTAATTAAAAAATAGAAATAGCAAACAAACACTTAAAACCCAACCAAACAAATTTGGTTTCAATTTATTTTTTTGTTTTTATTTCTTATTTTTAAAAATACAGAAACTAATAAAAATAGCACAAAAATCGAAAAAGACAATATACTAATACAGTACAAAATTCAAAAAATAACACAAAAATCAATAACAATATCACATAAACCAATACACGTACACAAAAACAAAAATAAAAAACAAAAACGAAAAATGATATCAAACCCCTTAGTTAATCCTTTTTTTTTGGTTGAAAAGTACCCCTTAGCTAATCTTGTAATATAAACCAAAAGTAAAATTATCAATTAATTACTAAAAATTCTAAATTGTTACAAAAACCGTATAAATATTATTTTCGACCTTAACTTTGTTAACTCCACAATATTAATAAGTCAAACCTATTTACATCAATATAAATAATTATTATATTTTGATTTAAAAATAAATAATAAAAATTATCCGGCCATTTGTTTATTATCACATTGCATAATTTTTAAGTTTTAAAATTTTATGTTATAAAAATGTTTATTTATTAAAATTTTATGTGTTATTTAATATGATTGGATCACATAAGATGAATTCAAATAAATTGACATAGCAGAAATATGTAAATCCAAAATTTATAATCCCATTTCTAATATGAATATCTCCTTATCCCGATACGAGTAATTGCAATTGACAAGTGGTAACAATTTATTCTGTCATGCATCTTCGTTTTACTAACAACTTGGAAGAAAGTTCTCTGGTAACATTTTGGCTCTTTAAATTGTTTTACCCCATAATTAACATTCCTCGAAGAAGAGTGACGCAGTTCCATGTTTGCCATATGGTTCAATGAACGACTATAAAGGTTAAAGATAAAAGGGCATAAACCCTTTTACTTGCATTCTGAAATGTCCCTGGAAAGTCTTCGAAGTTAGCTTTTCGATCGCACGTTTATTTAGTGTAGTTTGGAAGGATACAACTGGGATTGAGAACTAATGTCATAAGATTTATACCAAGAAATTCATGAAACAAAGATAATATTAATTCTTTTAAATGTAATAAGATTAATCACATTATAATTTAGGGTTAATACTATTAGATTTTTATGTATTTTAGTTTTTATTTTTTATAATTAAAAATTCTTATTTGTTTCTTAAGAAATTATTTGACTATCAGGCAATATATATATTTTTTAATTTTATTTTTATTCACAGTTTAAAATGAAATTAATATTATGTTATTTAAAGAATATAAATATAATAAATATAATTTGATAGACATATTATAATAATTAAATTAATAATATTATTAAAACATAATTTTAAGAATTTACTGATTAAAATAAAAATAAATTATAAAATTTGTTTAATCTTATTATTTATATCTTATTACATAGATCTGAAAATCTTATTGATACAATTTAAAGATGATAGAAAATTGGTCATAAAAATTGTTCGTTATTTTTTATACGTAATGAGGTGATGATTAAAGAATTTAAGAGTTTGACGATATTTGATTTTAATATAACTGATTTGGTTTAATGTATTATTTCTTTGGTATACATATCATTCAATTAAGAAATTATTTAAGGGGGTGTTTGGTTAGGTTTTAATTTTTAATTTTTAATTTTTAAAACAAAAAAGATCAATTAAAAACACAAAAACTAATGATATAAACACAAAAATTAAGAATAAAATACAGAAACTAATAAAATAACTTATATTAATTTTGTGTTTAAAAAATAAAAAATAAAAAACTAAAATTAGAAGATGAACAATTTAGTTTTTGCATGGAAAAAGTAAATATATTAATGTAAGATACTTTTTTTAACGTGATTTCACAAAAAAAGAAAATATTATTAATCTTATTTATTACAAGAATGAAAATCAAGTTGTTGATTTATTCACAAAATCCCTAAAAAATAACTTTATTACAGAGGTTTGGAGATTTTTTTTAGTGTCGGCAGTATAAAATATTCTACTTAAAAAGAGTGTTTTGGATCAAGTCTTATTAAACATAAGTTTAGGGATGTTTCGAGTGGATTTGATTTTTGATTTTAATTTTTAATTTTTTTTAAATATAAAAATTAAGAAAAATAAAATAAAAATTAAAAAAGACAATCTATTAATACAGTACAAAAATTAAAGATAACAGTACAGAAATTAGGGGATGTTTAGTTAGGTTATGGATTGTGATTTTGTGTTGTGGTTGTTATATTTTTGTATTGGTAATTGTGTTTTCTTTATCGATTTCTGTGCTGTATTAGTATGTTTTCTTTATCGATTTTTGTATTTAGAAAAATAGGAATCCAAAACCAAAAACTAAAACTAAAGTAAACAAGCCCTTAGAGGATTATAATTTATTTGTTTATAGATAGGCATTAACATCCCTAGGAACAATGCCAAAAACTTAATGGTCGATTATATATTAAGGCCAATGGATCCAATTTAGTTAACAATTTAAGCAATTGATGCTCACTTTTATTTTAACAATTTTAACCAACAATGGCAGTAAGTATATCAAGAGCAACAAATATAGTAAAATATTTTAGATCCAAGTTAATCGTTTAATAGGAATTACCAAATTGCAAATACTAAGTTAATTAGGTAGCAATTTTCTCAATAATCAGAATCAATGAAATTACTAACTAAAATTACCAAATATCAAGTTATGCAAAGATGATTAAGTTAAAATATAAGGATTACCTTTTGGAGAAATTAGTTAAGGAATTGGTTTTCAATGATTTAATGGATTAATTATGGATTGAAAGACTTGTCCTAGGGTCACTTCACTAAATCAAAGCAATGTTATGGTTAAGACAATGCTTTTTTTTTCTCTAATTACTTACGTTGAAGTTTGGTCATTGATCAATATTAAGAATTAGGCATAAAGTTTAAGAAGCTTAACCTAAAAAATTTCAATTTTTAGATTATAACCCTTATGTCATTCAATGATTTATTACTTAATGAATTTCCCAAAAAATTATGTAGATTTCTCAAATCCTAAATTATTTCTTATTATAAGTGTTTATGTTAGAATATTCATTAATTTATTCATTTAAACAAAAGACAACCTTCAATCTTGCATGGAATCATGTTTAGCACATAGTCAGATCATTTATTAGCCATTCCCTAACCAAAAGTTGAATTAGCTACTCATTTGAATCAAGAAACAAAATATATTATCATGTTCATCATGTTCTTGAACAAATAATGACAAGAAGTGCATTTTAATGTAAAAACAAGTTTAGAATGCACCATAAAAGGCTACAAACACGTTTATAGATCTAAATCATGTGTCTAAGCTCTTAAAATCCTCAAATATAAGTTTAAATCTTCAAAAGAAGATCAAAAAGATGAATAATGCTAGGTAGAATCCCTATACCTAGAGATAATATGATTATTTTTCTCTCAAATTCCTATTCTCTATCTCTCCTCTCCCTCTATTTTTGGCTTCGAACCTCCATAAATATGTTTGAATAAAGTATGAAGCAAGTGGAGCAAGTTGAAGCTAATGAAGAGAGAGATCAGACTAGAAAAGTCTCAAATGCTACTTAAATGGGTGGTAGAGCTCATCGTAAACTATCAAATAATAAAATTGACCTAACCAACCTAACTATGTAGTTAGGGAAGTCAGGGTCGATTCCACAAAGAACTAGAGTGTACTCCTATTTCTAATATTGTAAAGAAAAAGAAAAACAAAGCCTCTGGAATTAAGGAAGCTAAAGAAACTAAACTAAACAACTTAAAAGATAAACCCAAAACACATAAGATAAAACTAAGAACGATGACAAAGAAATGGACTGAAGGTATCATCAGGATTCAGGAATAACTATTGATCTTCGAATTTAGATAAACGGTGTTCTAACTATGGTGTTAACCTATAGGTTTGAATAAGCTCTCAAACCCTCAGTTCCTGTAGCTTAGGGAAATATAACAAGCTCTAGAAATGCCCCAATCTTCACTATAACCTAGAACAAGCTCTCTAAATTTAATAGTGAAGACGCCTTAGGTGCTAAGGAACGACTAACTTAGGCCATTAACTTACAAGCTCGGAGAGTATAACCTAAAGGTATGGAACCCTAAATTAGTTGGTTAAGTATCCTAATAAAGCCATCTAACCTATTGCTACTTTTTGGAAATCGATAAGGACAATTACGTTTCACATGCTCAATCTTAGCACTTAAATTAGAAAATTACCTAAAGGATGATCAAGCCTAAAGATAATACCTAATTCATGACATTTAACTAAAGTTCCAACCAAACTAAGCTTAAAAACACCAAATTAGTTCAAAACAAATTCTATTCTCTCAATTAATTGTCCTTTATCCTTCTTATACCTTCAAACCATTAAGACACTAACTAAACATAACTAAATTAAGCAAAGTAAAAATTAAATGAACACAAAACAAAATTAATATAAAGAAACTAAGGGCTGAAAAATTAAAAACACCAAAAGAAAAACATCATTCAACACTAAAACTAACAAAAAAATAACTTATTTAAGATATTAATTAATTAACTAAAACATAATTTAACTACACTAAAACTAACTCTTTAAATAAAAATTTCAGCACTTAAACATTGATCAAACAATAACCTAAAAAATAAAATCATAAAAACATAAACAAAAAATAATTACCAAACATAAATTAACTAAAGACATAAAGCATAAATAAAAACTTAAGAAACAAAACTTAACACTTGATACACATAACATAATAACATAATAACTCAAAGGTTAATACATAAGAAAACATCAAAGAAATAAACTAAAATCATAATATTCAGATATAACAAAAGAAATTATGAAACAAAATGACTAAATCTACATAAAAGAAATGATTAAAATGAAGAACCCAATGTGGCAAAATGATAATAAAGCCAAGGAAAGCTTCTAAACAAGAGAGTAGCTGCTGAATTTCCAAAGGGAGTTCACATTGACAGTAAGGAGAGATGGCGTCATTGTCAACTAAGGAGGGAGAGCTGTGTCATTCACCATGGAGAGCATTCTATGCATTCAAGCCATATACTCCAAGCTCCAAGCCAAGTAAGAAGCACCTCCCAACTTTCCAAGTTGAAGTTGTCACATGTCTAAGTTCTCCCCCTAGGGCTGTATGAGTCTCACCCTTTTAATTGATTTTTTTTTTGTCATTTTAAAGTCCTTCACACCAAAGCCAAGACCAAAGTGTTGCTGTATTTGCTAAGAGAAGACAAGCTTAAGCTGCTACATTTTGGTGCAAAGGAAAGCCACTATTTTGGATGGAATAAAGGAGCTATTAACTGCTGCATTTTGATCCTTTTTCCAACTTTGCTTCCAAACCAAAGAACACATAAATGCCTTTGTTTTTTATTAACTTTCTAGCATGTTATTACTATTATTATTATTTTATTTCTAATCTGAAAAAACTTTTGGCTTTATGCTCCAATTGTTTCAAAATCTTCATAATTTAATCCAAATTTTGTATTCCTTCATTAAATCTACATGTAAAATCAATAGGAACATAAAATGAGCATTTAACATAAAAATAGGAATGAATTCAAATAAAACAACATATAAAAATATAAAAAAGTATTCCTATCAAATACCCCCATACTTGAACCATTTCTTGTCCTCAAGCAATGATTTAAACATTCTACTCAAGCAATATCAATCCAAAGTCAATAGTTGAATTCAAACAAAAGCAAATTTATGCATTTCATCAAGTTCGCAATGCTCAATTCTTTCATAACTAAAAACTTGGTTATTCGTATGCAAATACACAACGTTAGTAAGAAGCAATCCCATATTCATAATACCAAAAGTTTAAGCCATTTTGCATAAGTCATTACATGAATATAGTCAATGATGGTCAAAATACACAAAAACACAACTGAAAATACAACACAACTTGAGTTCTGAGCAATGTCTATTTGAAAAGTCATCTAAATTTTTGACGCTAAGATGAACACTTTATGGTAAACACCCGCAGTTATTAGGTTAGATTACCCTTTCAAATGTCTAAAAACCACACTCATATCTTCAACCCTGGAGAATTTGAGTTAAGGCCAATGGAGTAAGAACTGCCCAAAACATAATAGCACATAAATAACAATGATGCTATTTATTCAACAATAGAAACAGAGAAGCTTTTTAATTCAATAACGCAAACACAAAGATGATTTTCTCCTTTGCTTATTTTTTCTTTCTTTTTCTTTTTCTTTTTCTTTTTCCCTTTTTCTTCTTTTTTTCTTTCTTTTCCCTTTTTTTTCATTTCGACAACTTTTTTCAAACATCCTATTCCACATTCCTATAATAACCTATACAAAATGTACTTCAACATCAAATATCATATAAATGGATCGCTAACACATGCAAGTACTCAAGAGAAAAGAAACGAAATACTTAAGAGTTAGAAATCAATCCAGAATCAATCATTTCTCACCAAATTAAAAGTATCGATTGCCTTCAAATATTATAATTAACTAATAACTAAATAATAAGATCATTTAAAGCTATTAAATTCAAACCATAACCATTGGAGTAATAACAGTTCAATTGCCCCACCCCGATACTTAAATGCGACATTGTCCATAATATCGTAAAAATAATGAAAACACATGTAAGAGGTAGGAACAGAAGTACTCCCCTATATTGATGAGGCTAAATCAATCTTAAGCACGGAGATGGCAGTTTTCTTCTTTAAGAATAAGGCAGCTCAGCCTCAAACCTACAACCAAAACACATAATAAAAAAATAAAACACACAAGGCAACTTAACCAAAATATATTTACAAAAGAGAAAAACACACAAAATAAAAGGATATGGATGAAGTGCCTCCCATCAAGCACTTAGTTAAGGTCATAAGCTTGACCCTCTGCATGTTCAATGTCATCTATTGTCAAATGGATGCTTGAGCCCAACAGGAAGCATGCTTACACTTAAAGATGAGCCTAGAGCAATTTCTTTCGAAGTAGGCTCACAATCACCACGATACCTTATAGCTTCAAGGAGGTAGAACTGAACTGTGTCCTCATCATGCTCCAAAGTCCACTCCCATTTTTGGGTATCACTCTTCTCCTAAGATGACCACGTCAATGGAATAGGCAATTTTTATAGAGGTGTGTCATCCTGCTCGTCACCCTTCATCTCCAACTTGCTTAGCCACAACTCTTCCAAACATCCAACTTGCTTTAACTCCTCTTTCTCCTGATCCTACTTCTCTTGCTCACTCTTCTTACCTTCTTCTTCTTCCTCTTGTTGTTCTTATATAGAAATGTGGTTAGCAATACCAAAAGAAGTATTACTTACCTTAGGAGCTATTTCATCCTCCTTCTCTTCCAAGAACATCTCATTTTCCTCAACTGGCTCCTCTTGTTGCTGTTGTTCTCCACCTTATGATGAGATTGCACATGTCATCTCCCCACGGTCTTCCTCAAGTTGGCTAGGAATGCCTGTCGAGACTTGGGATTCTAGGCTTGCAATGACTTCTACCAATTTGCTTACTTGATATTCTAAGATCTTCAAGCCACTCCTTGTTTCCTGTTGGAACTGGAGAGTGCTCGTAGCCAATCTCATCAGCTTGTGGTGGCGATGTTTGAGGTGGAATCATCTGTGAGGAATGCAGTTGACTATAATAGCACGGTGGTGGAGAACTAGATCTATATTTGATGCTCCCATATAAAGAGTAAGGATGATCCTCCCACTCAGAGTGGCAACTCGAAGTGTAAGGATCATACATTTCTTATCAGCACTCCTGGGAACCGCCAATCCTATAAAATAGCTACTTAATATACAAAGAAGTATACATATCGATAGAATGACCTGAAAAAGAACAAAAATCACATACCTCAGTATCAACTATATCCATCCCCACTCGATCAACTAAGGATGTGAGATCTGTTATCTGTTGTTCCATCTTAGAAATGGTAGCAAACTCAAACTCATCATCAACATAATAATTAATGCAAGAAGGATCAAAATAAAAAGAACGCTGAAAATTAGTAATCATTTGAAAAATCTATTAAACATAAACAAACTAAGGTCAAAGATGACAAAAGATGAACAAAAACAAAAAGACAACGCAAGAAATAACAATTAATACATACCAACTCCCTAGTAACGGTGCCAAAAATTTGATAGAGCTTGTCGTAAGCTACCAAATAATAAAATTTACCTAACTAACCTAACGACATAGCTAGGGCAATTCATACTCGATCCCACAAAGAGCTAGAATGTACTGTTGTTTCTAATGTTATAAAGAAAAACAAAAACAAAAACAAAACGCTTAAATCAAGGAAGCTAAAGAAACTAAACTAAATAACTTAAAAGATAAATACAAAACATATATCATAAAACTAAGAAAGATGAAAAAGAAATAGGCTGAAGGTATTGTAGAGATTCAAAAATAACTATTGATCCTCGAAACTAGATAAATGGTGTTCTAGTTATGGTGTTAGCCTATAAATTAGAACAAGCTCTCAAACCTTCAGTTCCTCTACCTTAAAGAAATCTAAGAAGCTCTAGAAATGCCCCTATCTTAATTATAATCTATATCAAGCTCTCTAAATTTAATAGTGAAGACGTCTTAAGTGCTAAAGAATAACTAACTTAGGCCACTAACTCACAACCTCGAAAAGTGTAATCCAAAGGTATGGAACCCAAAATTAGTTAGTTAAGTATCCTAACAAAACCAACAAACCTATTACTACTTTTTGGAACTCGACAAGAACAATTACGTATCATATGCTCAATCCTAGCACTTAAATTAGAAAATTACATAAAGGATGATCAAGCCTAAAGATAATACCAAATTCATGACATTTAACTAAAGTTCCAAACCAGCCTAAGCTTAAAAACATAAAATTGGTTCAAAACAAATTCTATTATCATAATTAATTATGCTTTTATCCTTCTTATACCTTTAAACCCTTACTAGCTAAACATAACTAAATTAAGAAAAATAAAAATTAAATAGACATAAAATATAATTAATTAAAAGAAACTAAAAGCTGAAAAATTAAAAATACCAAAGGAAACACGTCATTCAATACTAATCTAGGTTTGGTCATACAAGGATTGATCTATGTTACTTATTGATTTTTCAAACAATGTAAGTAGATTTCTCATGCTTAAATCATCTTTAATCCTAATCTTAAGTGGCCAGCTTAAAATAGGTAATTACAGACCTTCAATAAGCAAAATACAGACATATA
>JAOXYD010000002.1:1830508-1841527 GCA_028565735.1 Pinacopodium congolense
TTCTTTGAGGTCATTCACTCCATTTTTTAAGGATTCATTTTCATGCAACAACTTATGCTCAGATATTAATTATTGTATTTTCTTTATCGTGTTGTATTAGTATTTTATATTAATTTTTGTGTTTTAAAAAATAGGAATCAAAAATAAAAAAATAAAGTTAAACTAGCCTTAGCTTTCCTCTAAAATATTTTAGAGATGCCCTTAATACATCTCGACGGAGAAGAGCAACTGAAAATTGGGATTCTTTCCGATCAACAGGGGGTTTAACGGCTTTGTTTTTGAGTTCAGAAAGGATAATGGAGGGGGTGCTCCCAAGACCGAAAGGCTTCGGTATTTGCCGGGTAATTCTGCGCATGGAATGTGTATCAAACTATAAAAAAAAAAATATATATATATATATATATTTATTTATTTATAGAAAGCTGGCCCTTTTCATTACTTTTCATTACTGATTAGGTTTTTTCTACGTAGAGATTTTGGAATTAAGCCAGGGTTTATTTCGTTTATCTTGCACGTAAAGGATATTCTGACGCCAATATTCAGGTCTCTTGTAAATAATCCAAACACCCAGCAGATCGGGTCATGGGCTAGGGTTTTAATTGGGGTTTCTTTTCCTTTCTTCTCCAGGCCTAGGTTTCAGATCGCTGTACCGGAGGCCTAGGTTTTTTGATACATTGTGGCCCAAGACCTAGCCTATCCGGATCTCCAATATGGATCACTGGAAAAAGAGTATATCTACTTTTATGCTTGTATTCCTCTTTAAGCAGCTACTCTGGTCGTACTCTGTTTTAAGATGTTCTTCTTTTAATCTCCTATCCCGATTGACATTTTTTGTGGGTGGAGATAATAGTTTGCATTTCCATTGATTGTAGAGGGTACGGGAAGAAATAAGTTATTTCTCCCCGAAGGGCCTATTCTTAGTGTTTCGCAATCATGAAAGAGTGAGGGCAAAAAGAAATCCGGACTCTTCTCTTCGGCGAGAACCCCCATTCCAGTCTTCAGAATCAGGTAAGAGGTTCTTGATATATTAAAATGGGCAGGCAGTACCATTATTCATTTGGAGCAACGCTATATACCTTACATTGATAATTTCGGTTCTGGAATATAGGAGCTCTGTCCATACCTCTCTGTTGTTCTTACCTCAGTTTCATTCTAAACAATTTTATCTTTTAGGCATCTTACGAATCAAGATGGACACGGCGTGTTAAATTGTGATTTTTTTAAAATTTGTTGAAGATATAGTTTTAATTATTCTTTTTTAACGATGCTCAGGTTATGATTATATGTTTAACCTTTTGTAAAGTAATTATATTTTCTCTGAAGCAATCATTTCACGTGGAATTTGTCAGATGGGTGTATGTAGGGTTTTTATTTTTTATTTTTCAGGCAGTTTTGGAAGCAATCATTTCAGATGGATTGATATGCATGTTTTACATTTGCTTTTGAAGTAACAATTTTGTCTGAATATTGTGATTTCATTTGACAAATTGTTGATGTTATGCAGTACGTTGCTATGCAACTCTGTAGCTGTGACCAAAATTGTTCTTGAGCTGTTTTTCGTAACTGGGTAAAGCAAGATTTCCATGGGTTCTGCTCCTAAGCAACCTCTTTTTTGTTTGAAATGGCCGTGGGATGTTCAACAACACACTAATAATCCTAATACATGTACCTTTGAGGGCCCTTGGTTGTTCAAATCCTTGCAAACTCTTGGAACTGTTGCTCTGAATTCGTTCAATTCAATGTCTAAGTCCTCAACTTATTGGATTGATGCCTTCAATCCTGTTAAATTGAGTTCCAGAAGTAAGCAAAATGATGAAATGAAGTTCCAGAAAAGGGTCTTGACTCCTGAAGAACAAGGAGAGGCAGAACAGAAGGCCTTTGCTTCAGCCCTGGCAAGTGGGAAAGAAGCAACTGTGCTTGAGTTTTATTCGCCTAAGTGCAGGCTTTGCAATTCCTTGCTTAATTTTGTGTTGGAGGTAGAGAATAGGAATTCAAGCTGGCTCAACATAGTCATGGCGGATGCAGAGAATGAGAAATGGCTTCCTGAGGTATAATATTATCTGCGAATAGCATCCAGTGTATCATGTTTAAAATGGATCGTGCAGTTGATTGATTTTGACTTTTTCTTTATCTTGTGTGAATCATTTTCTCACGGAGGTTTTGGATTAATTTATAGCCAGCATCTCCATGACCAAACTTCATGAATTAGGTTCTAATTAGGTTCTTAGAAGAGTTACTGAAGTTGGATATTTAGTGATGTCTAGTGCTGGAAGAAACTCCACGGATAAAAAGCCTTTTCTTCCGATTACAAAACTGATTAGTTACAGCATAGCATTCTCTTATCCTATTCTCGTTTGGAATGCCAGTACTTATTAACTTGAAGAGGATATTCTATAATATTGTCTTCAGTTTAAAGATTGTCTTAATAAAGAACTATGAAGAGAGCACTTCACTTAGTTACAATGGTGAACCAAACAATCCTTGAAAAAGTAGAATCCATAGAAAAAATTGTACCTTGATTG
The DNA here is from genome assembly GCA_028565735.1 of Pinacopodium congolense. NCBI lineage: Eukaryota > Viridiplantae > Streptophyta > Magnoliopsida > Malpighiales > Erythroxylaceae > Pinacopodium > Pinacopodium congolense. The sequence goes on from JAOXYD010000002.1 coordinate 1,833,031, forward strand.
CTGACAGATTCAAATATACTAGGTACTTGGTGAAGTTCCTATTGATTATTGTGGCTTTGCACTGCATTAGCACTTATCAGTTCAGTAAAATGCTGTGTATGACCCTGTTTGCAGCTCCTCCACTATGACATAAAGTATGTACCTTGCTTTGTACTGCTGGACAAGAATGGGAGGGCCTTGGCAAAGACCGGTGTTCCAAGTAGCCGCCTACATGTAGTGGCAGGTGTCTCTCATATTCTCAAAATGAAGAGACCTTGAAGTCCTGATGGTTAGGGTAATTCTATATAATGGTATGGTCCTCCTAAGGCTTTGGATCATCATTTGCAGGTAACATGAAATATGTTGTGAAACAAGTTGCTTTTTTTAATGTGAAGGTGTCAGTAGTATCCATTAGGAGGGAAGCAGCATGGAAGACATCAAGCAATCTGATCTTTCTGCCATGTTAAGTGCAGGTTTAATGCTCCATTTTTCGAATTGCCGATGGACAATGGTGAAGTTGATTTAGGGTTTCGCGATTTCACTTGGTCCCTCCATGTTCGTACCTAATTTAGTGATTTTGGGGTGATAGAATGCGGTTATTTTTTGGTTGCTTTTTGTTAATTAAGATAAATTCTTTGCATTTGAATGATTACATGGTGCAGAAAAGTTAGATGAGAGTAAGTTCTACGGAAATTCTGATCTCAGTGTTCATGTTTACCCTTTAAACTAAATCACAGGGCAAAAGTTTACTACAATTGACATTAGTTCCTTACAGTTTAACTAACATGTGTTCCCTTTAATTCATTCAAGTTTGTGCACGAAAAATCCTAGTCATCGTATATATGATGGTATATCTCTAAAACAAATAAAGAACTAACTAAGAATCACTATTGAAATTCAAGGGCATGTTTTATTTAACCCATTTTTTAATTTTCAATTTATTTGAATGTACTTTTTAAAATTTGAAATTTGAATTTTTTATTCTCATAAGTTATGAACCATAAAGCGCAATGTGATTTATTTTTTAATTAGATAAATATTATTTAATTATTTATTCTTAGCTATTAATAAGAAGTACAAATATGCTAATTTAATTACAAGATAATATGTATTTCAATTTTTTAAAATAAATATTATTTCATATATAATTAGAATATGTTGAATTTTATAAAGTGATAGGTACAAGGTTTTTGGTGTAATTTTATATAATATTTTAATAATATAATAATTACTGTATCTATTAGATTGTTGGTTATTTAACTTTTTTAATTAGTAAATTAGTTAACGTGTTAGTAATTCATAATCAAATGATAAGCTCTAACGTTAGCCAGTATTAAAATTGAAATAAAATGTAGTTTTCACCAATCACTGAAAACTTCGACATGACTTCTTAAGGATTTTATTCACCACCTTGGACACCCTCAATTAATGTTTGATGGGAGTAGCTAACTCCGGAATTAATGCTTTGATGCGATCAAGTTCAATGAAAAAATAATAATTAAAAAAAAGAAAGAAAGAGAGGAGTAATTAAACTAACGATTAGGGTAAGATTTATAAATTTTTATAAATCATAACAATGGTTTTATAATCGTAATTAACAGTTTATTATTCCTGATCAGGTCGGAGATAATTGTGATAAAAACAAGAGAAATTGGACCACATAATGCGGGGGAAGTGAGTGAAGTGAAAAATGACATTGACCATGTGGGCTGAGGCACGTGCCTCTCCGATCACTTGCTTGCATTATGCTTTTCCAGACACCCCATCTCTGAAAATTTCCCCTCGCTAATTATTGAGGTGCAGCTCATCTTTCCACTCTACAGAGTTTGCTTTTTTGTGCTTCTCCTTTCACCAGATGTTCCTGATACAGAGAACTCAATCTGTTCTCATTCCCTAAAGCTATTCCAGGTAATAGAGACGAGAAATTGTTCTTATGGAATGTGAGTTATCAACTGTTGTTTTGCCAATGTTTACAACCGAAATTTGGGATAATAAATAGGCAAAGTGAATAGTTTTTTGAAAAATTTTAATTAAGTGATAAATTTTTATTAAAATTAATTAAATAAATAAAATTTAAAAATTTAAAAATTGATCGGTAAAAATTTAAATTCATACTAATGTGACCAATAAATTTTGTTACTTCCATAGTCACATGTATAACTTTAACTTTTAAAATTTTAAAATTTTTCATAATTTTTAATTAGATAAATAATCTTTTACAATTTTTTAATTTAGTATCCAACTTTTAAAATTTTTAATTTAGTAACCAACTTTTTAAAATTCTTTTAAATTATATTAAAATTATTTTTTAATAAAAATAATAATTAATTAATACAACAATATTTCTTTTATATAACGACTTTTAATTGAATTAACAAATATTTAACTATATATTATACTTTTTCTTAAAGGATATCAAAGTTTTAGACTTGATAATTTTTTAAACTAAAAGAAAAAAAATTCATGAATAAATCTTTTAGATTAAATATATAATAACTGCAAAATATTTTTTATAAATAAATTTAGATTTAAATATATGTTATTGATTTATAATAAAGAATAGATATAAATATAAAGGATCTTCTATTTGTAATAAAATTCCATTTGCTAATTTTTGTTATCTAAAAACTTGAAGACAGATCTGAAGAAGAATGGACTTTTGAGTATAAATAAGTATGTAGTTTTATTAGACAATTTGTTGAAAACAATGTGTATATTCGTATTTGTAATAAGACGCATGTTAATAAACTTGAAGAATTATATATTTTAGAGAGTGACAATAACAAATTATATCATCTGAAAAAATTAATACAATTAAATACAATAAAGGTAGTTTTGATGTGGATCACTTAAACAAATTTAAAGAAATTGTGAATTAATTGTCAGGTATGGCTATTAATTTTGATAATACAATTTTGCTTTTATAGAATTGCATCGTTGCCTGATTCTTAATAATCTTTAAAGATTTCATTAGCTAATTCTACTTTAATGGCGTGGTGAATATGGAGTTAGTAAAAAATAGTATTCTAAATAAAGAGGTGAGACGAAGGTCATAAGATTCTCACTCTTTACAATTAAATATTTTGACTACAACTACTATAGGAGAAGTTAGAGTAGAAGATTGAAGGGCAAGAATAAATACAAAGATACTAATAGAGGCAAGTCCAGTAAATATGATAATATTGAGTGTCATAATTATCATCAAACAAGAACATATTAAGACATTTTGTTGAAAATTGAAAATAAACATAGATAATGATAAGAAGTGAGGTGATGATAATGATGATGAAAAAAATAGTCGCGACAACTGAATAAGATTTTCTTAGGATAATGGTTTTGGTAACTTAGTAGATCATAAAACTAGCTGGGTGAGCAATAATGGTGCTTCTATTTATACTATAGCTTGAAGGGATTTTTTCACATCTTATAATTTTAGTGATTTCGACATTGTTGAGATGGGTAATGATGTTAACTTTAAAATTGTTGATGTTGATGATGTTCACTTGGAGACTAATTGTAGTGTTAGGTTGCTTTTGAAAAATGTAAAATATGTTTCTAACATTATGGTTAATTTGATTTTTACTAGAAAGTTTGATGAAAAAAAGGTATTATTGTAACACCTTTTAAAATGGTCTATAAAAGTTGACTAAGGGTTCTCTTGTGACGACTTGAGATTAAAAGTGTTTGACATTTGATTTAATGCAAGTTAAGAAAAAGTATAAGAATTATTTGATATAGGAAAAAAAAGAAATTGTGGTTATTTCAAGAGAAATAAATTGAGAATGTGCTTTACAGATTCAACATAGATAATACAAAAGTGATTAATTCTCCTCTAACTAATTACTTTAAATTGAGTACTAAGTAAAGTTCTTCTACTAATTAAGAGAAAGCAAATATACAGCAAGTTCCTTTTACTTCAACAGTTGATAGTTTAGTATATTGCATGATGTGTATTAAGTTAAATATTGCCTATACTATAAACATTGTCAACAAATTCCTTTATAATATTGGTAAGGAACATTGAGATATTATTAAATAAATATTAAAATATCTTTGTGAAACTTTCATATTATATTTATGTATTAATATTGATAATCACATATTAATTGGTTATACAAATGCGGATATGACTGATAATCTTGATTATAAGAAGTCTACCTTAAGATACTTAATATTCTTTATAAGGGGAGTGTTATTATGACAAATAAAATTTAAAAAGTTTGTCTCACTTTTCTATCTTAAAAGTTGAACTTATTACAGCAATCGAAATATGTAAAGAATTGCTATAGTTGAGGAAATTTTTTAAAGAGCTTGATTTCTATCAATAGTGTTATGTGTTATTTTGTGATAGCCAAAATACTATTCACCTTGATAAAATTCTACCTTTTATTCAAGATCAAAGCATATTGATGCGAGATATCACTGAAAAAGAGATGTATTTGATTATGAACAATTGCAGTTTAAGAAGATCCATATTAATAAGAATATATCAGATATATTGACAAAGTCTTTACCAAGAGAAAAGTTAGAGATTTATCATTCGACTGCAAGGTTGGTAATTTCTCTTATATTGGTATGAGGGAGAGTTTGATGAAGGTCCCACCAAATAATAGCTATCACTATGAGTTGCAATTGTTGTCAAAACAAAGGTAGTTGTTTTTTCATTTTAAAAGACGACTATTCGATGTGCAGATGTTTTCTCTTCATTAATATACTGGAGACGATTGTATTTTTAAAAAAAATATTCAATGTTTATATGCTTATACTCATACATAGATAGCAAGAGATATAGAACATAACAAGGAAAAACAAATTATTAGTGAAAACTAGTGATTGTACTTATTATTTTATTATAGAGGAAAATTTACTTATTTATACTTGTAGTTTTTACTCTTTTAATTTTAAACAATTTTTCATGTTAAAATTTTGATGTCTCATCTGATTGATTTATTAAATATTATTGTGTCATTTGTAATTGAATTATTTTAATGTTTACATGTTCTGTAACTTTACAAAAAATTAAAAAAAATTAATTTTGATATTTTAACGTATTAATCTAATTATTAATGAAATTCCCCTAAAAAGTGTTAGGAGTAAATAGTCACGATCCCATGGCCGATATTTAAATGATGATGGAGAGACATGAAACAAATGGTTCAGCGTCCCTCCACTTACAAAAAAGATTGAGAAGATTGAGAGATGTGATGGTATTCTCCTCTTTACTGTGTCTTTTAGAGTTTATCTTTTTCTTCTTTTGCTTTCTGAAATGGGTGGGGAAATTGTTGTAGGTATTTCTAATTTGTATATTTAGGCAATGGGTTGATGCCAATGTTTTAAATACCGTACCGGTACCGGTACCAGATATAATTTACCGGTTAATACCGGTACCGTTTCGGATAACTTTTTAAAATTATAAATCAGCCTCTAAAATTTAAAAATTTACAAAATAATCCTCCTATATATTCTACTATATATTTTTAGTTTTTCCTCAATCATATATCAGAAAATCAATAATAATATATATTTAATATATTAAAAATTATAATATTATTTTTATTAATTATAAATATAAAATATTCAAATATAAAATTATATTTTATAAAATAAAATAAAAATTAAATCATAAAAAGAGTTAAGTATAATTAATAAGTATAAATTACTTACTAATTATTATAGTTATTAAAGGAGTCTTTTCATTATTTTATTGTAATTAATTTCAACACTTGAATTATTTTCTTTTAATAAAGTTCAAATTATTTCACATTAATACTTATATCCACATAAATAATAATAATAATAGATAATAACACTATTACTTTCCTTTTTAAAAGTTAAAAGATTTAAAACCCTTCATTTTTTAATTTAAAAAATTAAAAAATATTTAATAACAATAATAATAAACTAACATATAATATAGTAATTGAATTGTTAAGCAAATAAGCAATGCACGGGTAAGGTTAAAGTGGAACGGAAACTCAAATTAACTAAATTGGAATTTTGGATTCACATCCTAATATCTAATTAAATCATTCAAGTTGTTTTGTTTCCGTCTCTTCCTTGTTTCCGTCTCTTCTGCAACTCTATAACTTTCCCATCGGCAACGACGGCGCTCAACTCACGCCACCTACTTCGTTGCCTCATCCACAGCCATATCTTTAATATAATTGAAGTTTTGGTCAAAACTCAACACAGCATATCCACTTTCTTTCCTCTTCTCTTCCTGCGTATTGAAGATTTTCTGTTTAGTGTCGATTGAAAGTAGGAGAGGCACAGTCGGGCAACGTTAGTGAGGAGAGGCAAGATTGACCCAGCAAGAGAGACCCAAAGATGTGTAGCACAGGGAGAGTCCGGCGACAGCTAGGTGAGGCGACTGATTTGGGCTAGAGTCGAAGACATTGGCGGTGGTAGTGACAAGAGCATTAGTCTGAAGGAGGCAAAGGGAGGCAGTGAAGATCGTAAGAGCATATGAGGACTAGGGACGACGGATTTTTTTTTTTGATATTTGCATTTCGGTCCCCGGTATTATACCGGAGATCGAATATCGGCCGGTACTGGCCGGAATAGCCGGTACCGACCGGTATTTATTAACGAAACAAAATAAACACTTACCGTTCCGTTTCTGAGCTTGTACCGGCCGGAACGGAACGGTATTTAATACCTTGCTTTGCTCTTTTTTAGTAGTTTACATTTTTTATTTTAAAGATTAAGAAGTTCTTCTTTGAAGATCAAAATCTTCATTCTTTTCAATACATAAAGGAGTCATACATTGAAATTGAATGAGATATTTGTTAGACATTTACAAGTGAAATTATTCCATATCGGAAAGAAATATAAAGTTAAAGTGAGTTATATACAATATAAGGCTGCTAATATATTACCTTAAGATTTTGGATTAATTTGTTATATATGGGCTCACATACATTCTAGTTTATTTTCTCCTCATGCCCTTTAAAATCCTTCGTTGGTATTAGAATATATTGGTAGAATTCGACAAATAGAATTTCGTAGATTTAAGCTAAATGAATAAAGATTAATGAGTGACGCAAATAGGAGTTCGACAAATAGAGATTTATGGATTTGATCAAATGAATAGAGATTGATGAGTGGCTTAAATAGCTTCACGGCAAGGTCTGATGAACAAAGATACATGAATTTAGTTAGGATGAGTCGAGATTCGTTAATGACTCAAATAGTTTCATATTAACTATAAATTAACGGGAAACTAGTTTCTATTTCGATTCACTTCTAAAGGGGAGTTTGTTGGACATTCACAGGTAGAATTATCTCAAATAAAAAAGGGATATAAAGTTAAAGAGAGTATAATCAAATGATATTAATCTATTACCTTAAGATTTTAGGTTGACTTATTGTATATAGACTCACTTACAATCTAATTCATTTTCTCCCTAAGTCCTTTAGAATCCTTCATTATTATTAGATCTAACCAAGTGAAGTTAGATGAATAGAAATTCATGGACTTGGGACGGATAAATAGAGATTTATAAGTGACTTAAATTGTTTTGTAGAAATCTAGTGAATAAAGATTCATTGATTTATGTCAAATTAATATAAATTTATGAGTGACTCAAATGATTTGGTATTAACTATGGATTAAGGGAGAGCCAATTCCATATTGATATATTCACTTATAAGGAGGAGCTATTAGATATTCATAAGTGTAATCATTCTACATCGAAAAGGACATAAAGTTTATATGAGTTATATGTAATATAAAGTTACTAATCTGCCTTATGATTTTGAATTAAATTGTTGTATATAGGACAATTTCATTCATTTTTTCCCCAAGCCACTTAGAATCATTCATTGGTATCAGAGTTAGGTAGGCGGAGTTCAACGAATAGAGATTTATCGATTTGATTCAGATGAATAGAGATTCATAAGTGACTCAAATGACTTTGTAGAAATCTAATGAATAAAGATTCATAAATTTGGGTCAGATTAATATAGATTTATAAGTGACTCAAATGATTTTGTATTAACTATGGATTAAGGGAGAGCTAATTCCATATTGATAGATACACTTGTGAAGAGGAGCTATTGAATATTCTCATGTACAATTATTCTACATAAAAAAGGGATACAAAGTTGAAATGAGTTATATACAATATAAAGCTACTAATTTATTGCCTTAAAGTTTTGGATCAACTTGTTGTATATAAGCCAATGTTATGAATATTAGTATCATACCTATGCCGGATTTAGTCTTAGTATAGCACTATACCAGTATCAACCAATGTCAGATACCATACTAGATAACTTTTTAAAATTATAAAATAATCTTTGAATGTTATAAAATCTGTAAAATAATTCCTCTATATATTATACTGTATAAAGTTGAAATTTACTTATATATATATATTACATAAAAATTATAATATATATTAAAATAATAAATAATAAATAATAATTTATTATTATTATTTTATTATAGTTATATAATATAATATAATATAATTATTATACATTATTATAATAGATATTATAATTTTTATATAAT
>JAOXYD010000002.1:1848926-1872571 GCA_028565735.1 Pinacopodium congolense
TTAAACAAACACACATGCACAAATATAAAAGAGATAAGGAAGAGATGGACACAAGGATTTATAGAGGTTCGCCTATCAGAAACAGAGACATGTTTGTTGAAGAAACGCATCAGTTAACGGGTAGGCAGAGAGCGAAAAGACGAGTCCTTTGAAGGCTCCATGTGAAAGTATTTCTAGTGGCACAGCTTGGAAATGCCTCGGTTACTTCTTAGTTCTTGCTTCGTTTACTTTACTTCTTCATTAATATATATGAAAAAAAAAAACAGAGATCAAAGAACAAAACTTTGAATAAGTGTTAGTCAGCCGTAGAAAAATGAACGAAACCCAGAATACGACTGCTCTTGATTTCAAACCCCACCTCACCACCACCAATCCTTCCCATTCACATCTATCCACTGGCTTTCAAGTTCTTGCCTTGAGAAGAAAGGAACGACTATGGTGAAGTACAAATGGAAGTCAGACGTTTGACCCTCCAGGAGCTCTCTAGTGCCACGCGATTTTTCTCGGGCAGAGACTTTGGAGACCAGAGATGCAGAAACGTAGTAGGGGTTCTGGTGGTCTCTGAAGACTTTTATACAGATTAATGACTTGTTAAATCCAAGAGGAGGGTCCAGTTTGACCAGATCAGAAGTCTGCACGGCAAATGTACGATCGATATTTTGATTATTATTAAATTTTATAAATTAATGAAACTAAGTGCCTAAGAAGCGACGTACTCAATTTTATTTTTATCAACTTTTAAATAAAATAAAAGAGAGGCCCCGCTTATATGAGTAGAACAGAATGTAAACAGATAAAATATAATAATATAAAATAAGATTTACTAAGGCCAACATCGCATGCAAATATGCAATAGCCTACATATATCAATAATACAAGATAATTATACAAAATTCTCTCAAGTAATGATAGAGAGAGCTAGGGTCCTACTAGAGAATTTATTCTTGGCGCTGGTGATAGTAGTGGCAGTCTCTTGTCTCCACTATCCTTATCTATCTTTTTTCAATTCTTAAACAAAATTTTTAATTTCACATCTTAAAAAATTGTGAGGCGGGAAGGTCTTGGAATATCAAAGCCCAAAATAATAATGCTGTCATCATTGCTTGGGATATTAAATTCTGGCATCTTGGATTTACGTGAAACAAATTCCCCTAAATATGTCTGGTTGATAGTATAAACATAACTATTACGGGTCTCACTGTATTGCTTATGAATGTCCAAAAAGTATTGGATGTTGGATATCCTGTAGTTTATATTCATTAAGGACCTTCGCAAGTTGTTCTCTCAGTAGTTAGTATCATTCCAAAAAACTATAAAGGGGAACTCTCATTCTCTTTGTGACATAAGTGTAGGTAAATATGGTGAGGGGTTAAGCTCTGAATTAGGCAGAAGTGCGGGGTTCGACTCCTAATTTGTCACTTTGCTCACAGTACGTTTCATACGCCTAATCCGTGTAATGGACTTGTGAGGTGTTCAACAGACCGAAAGTTTACCTGATTGGACCTAAAAGATTTGATTGTGGGTTCCTCTAATATAAAAAAAATGGCGAGAGGACATAATTATGGCACAGACATAAAGGACAGAAAGTACCTAAAGGTATTATATTGCTTCTTCAAGAAGAGAATCCTCGAGAAAGATGATAGTATGATAAGAAACCTAAAGATCAAAATAATAGGGGAGTGGAATGGAGTCGTGGTGAGGAGAGGAAGAGATGGAGGAAGTAAAAAATACATTGCTTGGCCATGGCTCAATATAAGAAAGGGTGTTTGGCCTTTTACCTTTTGGAGAATAGAATTTTTTTATTCTTTCAGTTGCAAGGAGATTTAGCATAGTGAGAATAAACGGGATTCCTCTAGAAGGGGTGATGAAATTGATAGACTTTTTAAGTATAGAGAAATATTTAATTATGGTGTTGTGATGTCTTTTAATATGTTGGACTATGAATTTATGGCGTTAAAACCAATCTTTTCAACAAAGTAATTGCTTGTGGTAGAATCTTCTTTGTATGGTCTAAAATCCTCAAGAAAAATATGTTATCTAAAATCTTCAAGAAAGATATGTTATCCATTTCTATAGTTGAGTGATAAAGGTTAAAGTAAAAGTTGAATTATTCTATGCCTCTTGTTATTGCTAGTATCTTTTTTTAGATAGTATGATAATACTTTTCTGAATCTTTAAGTTGTTCACTAGTATGTGCACAATAATATCTTTTTGTATCTACATCTTCAATTACTACTGTTCCCCAATAATCGTCATCAGTGCCCATTTGAAGGATCCTTTTTCCTTTGTCTAGTATCTTTAAAAGAGATGGATGTTGACTCTCCTTCTTTAATTGCTATAATAATTTTGTTTAATTATCTGTTTATCATGAAGAATTCTTCTTTAAGAATTTTAAAAGTTGGCTAATATGGTTAGAGACATGTGAGATAAAATCTTTAATATAATGGATGATTCTTAAGAACTGTTGGATTTGCTTAGTATTAAGGTTTTTATCTAGAAAGTTAAGTAGTTTATTGGTTATGTATAGGCTGGATTGGTAAAATTTATCATGAAATTCCATACCAAGTAAATCTATTTAAGGCAAGCTTATTTGACTTTGCCAGGTTGAAACATTATGCCATATTTTTCGTAAGATCTAAGATTACTTCAATAGGGCCTGATATTCTTGTTGTGTCTTAGAAAATAATAGGATGTCATCAATATAAACCATAACACTCTTGAAAATGAGCTTATAAATCTTCATCATGACCATTTGGAATAACAATAATTTTACTTTAAGTCCAAACGACGTAACCTTCCATCAATACTGTGAATTAGGTATGTGGAAGACGATCTTGTATCTATCTGCTAAATCAATACCTAATTAACAAAATCTTACTTTAAAATCAAAATTTGAAAAAAAAATCTTTACCTCTCTCAAAAATAGTACCTGAGTTTTGATATTTGGAAAAGGAAACTTGTCATATTGTAGGAAAATATTAAGAGGCTTATAATCAATGATTAATCTCTTCTTACTACAAGTCTTCTCAGTTATTTTTTCTATATAGAATGCTTGGCATGCTCAATTAGATTTTATTAGATCAATTAGACCTCATCTAAGCAAAATAACACATTCTTCCTACAGTAGCTTCAAATCTTTTGGGTTCATTCCTTGATGAGTAGCTTACATATGATTGATATATTCATTCATTTTAAAAGGTAATTGTATAAAGAATTATAAGGTCTTCCATAACGAGTTGGGATGATCAAATTGAGCATATTTCTCAAAGGCAATATCGCAAAAATTAATCTCGAATATCTTTATACTCAGAAGGAACTTTTTGTAATTTGAACATATTATGGATGCATGTGTATACATTAAAGAATTGCATATATTTAATATTTTAAGGAAAGATCTATAACTTCTTAGTCTAACAGTAGACATCCATACCTATAAGCATGTCTAGTCTAGGAAGATAACTACCAAGGGTTTTTGTCCAAATAATACAGTATAGAAAGAACTTGATTCCAACCCTATGTCGTATGGCAAGATCAATCTTAAAAGAATTTTCATCAGCTCCCATAAAATATTCTTAACACAATTTCCATGCTTTCAGAGATAGAATATTGGATTTCATGACACTACTACAATATTAATGGGTCAATCATATATGCTTATAGTAATTAAAGTTATATATAAGTTCTAGTGATAAAAGGTGCATTAGACTCCATCGACAAACATGATTCATTGATCATATAGATAGAATTATCATCTTCGTCTTTTGTAGAGGATATAGTTTCTTCATTGAACTAGTAAATGAGAGGAGCAAATTGAGTACCTTCACTTTCACTAGAATATTCTTAAAAAATGGATTTTATATCTTTGTCAATGTAGATAAGCATCATCGCCTTGATGGATTCTAGAATCTTCATTTTTTAAAATTTTTTATGAGGACATTACTTTATACAATGTCTAGACTTGCCATAAAGATAACGTCATTTATATTTCCTTGCTTTAGGAGTACGTTCCTTAAAGAATTGGATGGTTACCTTTTTGTCGATTGCCAAAAGGTTTTTAGGAAACTTTATGCTTGATTTTTTTAAAATGAAATCTCTTCTTAGTACAACAAAGGCATTCTCCTTTTTTGTATAATTAATTTTTAAATAACATTCTTACAAGCCTATTTGAGATGATATCCTCCTTTCAATATATTTTTTAGGAATTTTTGTTGTTTACAAAGCTTATCAAAAGTTGCCAAAACTAGTTGGTATATCTCACCAAGGGATATTTTGACCATATATCAATGCAAAAAATTGATTAATCTTTCTAATTCAGGTTGAAACTCATTTAGAAGAGATATTACAAAGGTATATTTGTAATTGACGTCATTAAAACCATTTAACATGTAGTACTTCTCAAACATTTGTTAGAAGTGTTTTCATAAATATCTCCTATCCAGTGAGCAACATTTAAAATACTCTTGCCTGCTTTGTTTGTCAATGATATGAAAATCTCTAATGAACTCCCTATGAATCATGCCAAATAGAGATCTGGCACCATGATGTTTAGACTTAAAGTTGGACTTATTAATGGGCTACTTAAACTTTAAGCTCAAAAAATCTCTAATGACATTTGGAGTTAAACTTGGACTCATTAACATCCAAAGGATCATAATTATTTGGATTTAAAGTAGCACCATAGTTATTTCAAAGGACTATAATAAAGATTTATGAACATCCTATTATTTTCTAAAACCCAACAAGAGTATTAAGCCCTATTGAAATAATTCTTAGATCTTATAGAAAAATATGGCATATTACTTTCAACTTGAAAAAGTCAAATAAACTTGATCCAGATAGATTTCCTAAGTATGAATTTCATTATAGATTTTACCAACTCGATCTACACATAACCAATGAACTACCAATGAACTGCTTAGCTTTCCATATGAGAACCTCAATACTAAGCAAATCAATTAGTTCTTAAGGATCATTAATTACATTAGAGACTTTATCCCATACATCTCTAACCATATGAGCCAACTCTCAAAATTACTAAAGAAAAATCCTCCATTATAGGTAAATGATCAAATAAAGACAATACATCATTTAAATAAGATAAGTCAGTATCCATTTCCTTTAAAGATAGTGGACAAAGGAAAAAAGATCCTTTAGACAGATGTTAATAATGATTATTGGGGAGTAGTGTTAGTTGAAAAGGTAGATTGGAAAAAAGATATTATTGTGGATATGCGAGTGGGCAGTTTAAAGTTTCCAAAAGCATTACCATACTTTCTATAAAGAAACAATAGCAGTAAAATGAGATATAGAAAAGTTCACTTTCACCTTAACCCTTATCACTTTACTATAGAAACTAATAACACATGTTTCTCGAGGGTTTTTAACCATACAATGAAGATTCTCCTAGGCAAGCAATTATTTCATTGGAAAGATTGATTTTCGTACTGTAAATTCATAGTCTGTTATATTAAAAGGCATCATAATACCACATCTAGTTACCTTTATAGACCTTGAAAATTTATCAACCTTGTCACCTCTTCTAGAGTAATCTCCTTTATTCTCAGTATGGCATATTGTCTTACGGTTGTAAGAGTATAGAAATTCTATTCCTCTAGTAGGCAAAAAGCCAACACCCTCTCTAATATTGATGTTATGACCAAGAAAAGTCTTTTCTACTTACTCAATCTCTTTCTCTCCTCTTCATGACTCCATCTCACTCCTTTTTATTTTGATCTTCAAGTTCCTTATTGTAATATCCTCTTTCTTGAGGATTCTCTTTCTGAGGAAGTAATATGGTACCTTTGAGCATTTTCTACCCTTTATGGCTGCTCCATAGCTCTGTTCCCTCACCATATTTACTTACACTTATGCAACAGAAAGAATGAGAGTTCTCTTTTATGGACTTTCTTAGAATGGCATCATCCACTACCACGTTAAAGAGAATAACTTATGAAGGTCCTTAATGAATATACACTATGAGATATCCCACTCAATAAGTAGAATATCAATTCCTTTTTTATTATCCATAGGGCATATAATCAACCTTATGATGAGTATCTTTAAATCATCAATCTAACATTATTTTCTCATGAATGACCTTAATCATTTTCCCAAGTATGAGTCTCAAATGGCTTCTACTTCTCTTGGGTCATATCTAAGGAAATTTATTCCAGGTGAACTTGAGATGCCAGATTTTGATATCCCAGATAATAACAAAGGCTTATTGCTTTGGGCTTCGCTATTTTAAGACATTTGGACTAACAAAGTTTCAAGATGTTCAAGACTCCCTTGATGATCCATCAATTCTTGATGAAAATGAAATTAAAAATTTTATTTAAAAATTGAAAAAAATGGATAGGGATAGTGGAAATGGGAGACCATCAACACGATCATCAGTACCATAATTAGATTCCTTAATGAGACCCTAGGTTTCTCGATCATTACTTAAGGGACTCTTGTATAATTATCTTTTGGTTTTATTATCTGTATTATTGGCATGTGTAGGATATTGTGTGCATTATTGGCCTTAACAGGCCTTACTTTTACATTATTGTATTTTGTCTATTTTTACTCCCCTTTATCTATACAAACAAAGCCCCTCTATTGTTATATTCAGGAGTTAATAAAATAAAATTCATTACGTTTTCTCTTTTCATGGATTCTTTTTAAAAGTTTTTGTTTCTTTTAAAAATTTTATTCTTTAATAACATAACCTTTGTCACGCAGAGGGACAAGTAATGCTCTACACTTACCTCCATATAATGATCCTATACATCAAAAAGTCTACCACCATTAATTCTGTTTGAGCTTTATATCATACGAAGAGAATTATACAACTTGAATCCCTAAGAAATAAGCCTTGAGAGTTGATGGTCATAAGAGGAAAAGGCTTGTGTCTCAACTGATATATTTGAGATTTGAGCTACAACTTATCTTTGTATGCCTCTAAGCTTTTATGGTGATCTCTTATCATAAGAGTTCAAGTTTGAACCCTTGCGCCATAGTAGCTAGAAATCTTATTACTTGTTAGGTTAGTGGCCTTAAGGCTCGGGAATTGAAAATTTGTTTAGATTGATTACCCTTTGAGCATAGTATATCTGTAACAATGCCTCCGTAAATTATTTAAAATTGTGCCTTTCAAAATTTATATGAAAATTTTTAATACTTGTACGATAATAATTTATGTGATCAAATAATTAAAGATACAATGATTAATCAAATCTTAAAATTTATAGCAAAATTTAGGTTAAATACTAACATGTTGGAACATTTTAAGAAAAATAATAAACTGATGGATTCCTTAACACTATTAATTAAGCAAAGCAAGGTAATTTTCTTATTTTTCAAATTTTTTGTGTAACATTATGTTTTAAAGAAAGTCGAAATTGCAAGTAAATTAACCTGCTCCTATTTATTTAGCCCATCACCCCCACCTTTTATCGCTTTCATTTTTATTGCTTGCGTAACTATCTTAGGGTTTGTTTGATTTTGTTTTGATTTTTGGATTTAGTTTTTAAATTTTTTAAACACAAAAATTAATAAAAAATATTATAAAAATCGAAAAAAAACACTCTAATACAGTACAGAAATCAAGACAGATAACACAAACATCTATAAAAATACATAAAATTTAATACAAAAATATAACATTCACAACTAAAAATCACAACTAAAAACTCAATTAAACAGACTTAATTTTTCTTTGACTGCTACATTTGTTATGTGGCCTACAACATCGTTTCCACCGGGCTCCCGTCAGAGGAGGAAGCACGTAGAGGTTGGTGTGTAGGACGCGATGAAGATTTAAATTAATAGATGTGTCGAGTAGAATGAGAACATCACATATATTTTAATATAGGATTTACTTCAAACTTTAAAATATATTTTAACTTATTTACCGAGAATCAAATATTCAAGATCAACTACAACTTCTCCTTTTCAAGCTTTAAATTTTCATATGAAAAATTTTAATTCTTCTGGAAGATGAACTCATGCTGTCCAATAATTAATCATTAAAACTTGACAAATTAAACTATTTGTAAAATTCGGCCACACGTGGGCTCTCGAATAATTTTTTAACTCCTTACAAATTGAGAGGTGGGTCCTAGTTCGCGGTGGCCTGAGACAAGAAAAAAAATATATATAAAAAAAAGAAAAAGGCTGTCCTCAGTTGTTTCAGCCGATTGTCAATTACGATTTGGATGCTGTTGGGTTTAAGAGGACAGCCTTGCTTGTTTATGAAGGATTGTTAAGATCAAAGATTTCATTGTAGCCGCCTCGCCGGTTAGGTGTGTTTCATCAACTACTGGATTCGTCATTGTCATTGATTTTGGTGTGTATTATATTGGATTCTCCACTCAATACAAGCTTCTTGGTATTTCATGCTTCTTGTACTTGGGATTTTGTTACGAAAGTAGATACCTCATTTAGTATTATTGTGGGTTGTAATTTTTAATTGTTATTTTGATATATTTATATTAATTTTTGTATTTTATTTTTGATTTTTATACTGTATTAGTGTGTTATTTTTATCAATTTTTATGTTAAAAACTAAAATTAAAAACTCCAACTATACCAAACAAGCATTTTCTCTAGTTTAATGCTTATTTAAACTATTTATAAAAATTAAAATATTTCCTAAAAATTGTTTAATTCTTTAAATACCTCTATATTTTAAATTTTTTTAGAATAAATAAGACTCCATTAAAATTAAAACAAAGTTTTGTACAAACAAAGTTTTGTGTGATTTAACTATTCCTTGTAATTTGCAGGTTATTGCACTGAATCGAAAGTTTATTCAGTACGTACCAAAAGGGGGTGGTTGTGGCTCTCACGTTGTATAAAAATAAGAGCAATTAAAATTTTTAACTTTAAACGATTTAAACATTGTTGTATGTATCCTAAATGCTAACAATAAATAAGTAATATAAAAATGACACTTAAAATGTGTACTCTTTTGTAACTAAAATAAATATTAAGATAAAATAGTAAAGACAGTTGAAGAAGTGATAGTGTTAGTACATAATATTCCATTCTTATCATAAAATTACATAAAAATTTTAGTATCATTTTAGACCAATATTTTAAATACCATATCGATATTAATATCGAATTTATCTTTAAAATGGTACTATACAGGTACTGTTTCGAATGATTTTTTAAAATTATAAATTAATTCTTAAATTTTATAAAATTTGTAAAATAGTCTATAAATATATTATATTGTATAATTTTTAACTTAACTTTAAATTTAAAAAGGTTAATAATACAAAATTTTTCTTTTTTAAAAAATTTTATTTTATTTTTAATTTTTCCTATATCAATCAGTACTGGCCGATACCGATATTTAAATCGGTATGGTACAGATTAATTCCGTTTCATTTTCCGATCGGTATCAACTAATATGCAACGAAATTATAAACTTTGTTTTAGACTCATTAACGTTCATATATTAATTTTGAAAAATGATCTTTGGTATTTAATATTTATTAAATGTGGGGTAATTTATAAAAATATAATTTGTAAATTAAAAATTATGGCATTGCAAAATTGGGAAGTTAACTTAATAAAACGTTAAATATATTTGATCTGTTAAATTTTAAAATGTTATGAAATTATTTTGACAAAATCTCATTAACCATTATCAAAACCTGGCCCATAGGCCCAATAGATTAAAACGAAGTGGGCTTTAGCTCAAGGCCCTAAACCCCAAGTTTGTGTTTTTCTTTTTCGCCCAATCTTACTGTTTCAATGATTCCAAAGCCCAGCCAAAGCTTCTCTTCTTCAATTCTCGCCGGTAAAAGAAAAAGATCACTGCATCCGGCGACCAAACGTCACTGTAATTCCGATTTGCTTACATGAACAAACTGTGTTGCGTCCGATCCTTGGTCAAGACCCTCTCCTCATTTTCCCGACCAAGATTCGCCTCCTTCTCTTCAGCTGCAACCCCTAGAAGAGTAACGAGTTCGTCCTCTGATGAATCAGAAGAGGAGAAAGTTCAAGAAGAAGGTGGAAATACTTCCACCGTTTATCGACATGTTCTCAGAACCCAACGGCCGACATGTATAAAGTGGAAGCCGCAGTTAATCAACTCCGTTAATTTCATCGGTTCAGTTGATCGACCCGTTGAGAAGATGAACACGAAGCCGGGTCGATTTGGAACTTACACGGTACTGAAAGTGCGACAACACGAACGATCATATCAAACCTTCAGGTTAGCTTCTTTTTCAATTTAGTTTTGATACTGTTTTAGATGTGAATCTCTTGTAAAAAACGAATCAGTTTCGCTTTATTTGAACAGGGTTAGTTTGCTAATGTGGGATGATTTGGCAAGGACGTGTATTGAAAATCTGAAGCTACATGATTTAATATATGTGTCGGGCCATTTAGGGTCTTATTTCAAGCCTGATCAGAGTGGAATTCTCCGGCCAGTTTACAAGGTTAGTGATTCCAAATCAATTTGGTACCTTTGAACTGTTATCCACTGTGTTCATCAAGATCTGTATTGAGTGATTTGACTTGTTTGCAGAAGAATATTTCTTAAATCTTTGGATTATAATGCTTGAGGTCAATTTATTTACGAATTCTTGATGAATGTCTTTACTTCTCAAAGAGATTCATTATTCAAGGTTCAGTAATAGTGTAATGTTTTGAAAGACTATTGCTGGTTGGAACAAAGCACATTCAAGCTTACAAAAGCACATTGCACGTAATCAATCTCTTATAAATGATCACATTTCATTCTGTAGGTAACGGCAAAAGAATTGTACTATGTTGCGCAGCATGATCAAGGACCAACTTGCAAGCATCCCAAGCATTTTCAATCAGAAACCCTCCAAAGATATGATGGCTTACCATCAAAAGCAGGTTTAATTACATCTCTGTATTTTGGAAGATATCGATTAACAAGTATATGTTTGTTGAAATCTTGCATATCTACCATTGCTGCCTTTGCTTTAGATAGAGTCCCTGTCTAAGGTTTATAGATGGAAATAAGATATAGCTTTGGTACAAGGGTGATGATATAATGAACTTTGGGGATGCATTGATTGTGTGTATTCATTTTTGTTTGTTCAGGTGAAAGGTGCTTAGAGAAGAACCGGCTTTATATATGGCAATTATTTTTTGCCAGCCCTCTGGAATGGTGGGATAACAGGAAAAATAAAAAACATCCAAATTGGCCAGATTTCAAACACAAGAGTACAGGTGAATGTCTTTGGCTGAAGCTGAACGATCCACCATGGGTCACAAGACAACTGCAGTTGATCGACTCAAAATTGATCGAATACTGCAAAGAGGGGTACACAAGTCGTAGGCCTCGCGCATCCGAGTGGACTGACTATGACTTGGCATCTTAAAAGGTGAAAGAAAGTTTTGTTGCAAAAGCTACGTTTGCATTTACAATAATATAAAACCACAAGCCTTTGTCTATATTAGATCTGTGCATACTGTTGTATATCCTACAAAACTGGATATCTTGTTCCCAAAATCATCCCATAATTCTGTAGATTTGTTATTTATCACTGTTTTGCAAATAGGAAAACACCATAAATAATCCCCTTGATTATCCGTCTGCATCCCCATGATTAAACATGGAAATATGTTCTTTGTATAAGACTTGGGTTTCAGTAAGTATGCAAAGTCCTTCCGGTTATGGCTGATAGTTACAGTTTCTGTTCTTAACTAACTAACTTGAATCAGGCCTCATACGTGAAAACTTCTGCTCACTACGGGTGAATGTGTGCTCTCACCGGAATCTGCTGAACACCAACTGGTGTATCCTCAGTGGAAAGCTGTAGAACTCCTCGTTCCTTGGATCTCCCATCCTGTGTTGGAAAGATTTCAACCACGGTAGTCCTCTGTCATTAACAGTGCGCCTTGCATCAAGCGTATTGTCAAGGATCATCACGACAATAATTGCCACAGTTGCAGGTGACGAGAAAATAGTGTTCAATATGTCATTGAACTGCAGATATACAGCATGTGACACATATAAGCATATTGTCATTGCCAGGAAATACTCCATTAGAGATAGAAACTACATGAAAAACATTCTGAAATTGCTTGCTTAGAACCGTAACTCTTAAATTAATGAAGAGAAATTATGAATATAAATCGATCAATATCCAGAAATACAATTTTATTCAACTTCATGGCCATAAATACCTTCAAGGAAGCATAGCATATCAAAGAAATATGGAAGGGAAAATTTAGAGAGTCAAAATCTCCAAAAAAGATTGGGAACGCAATGAAAACAATGTTTTATGCAACTTACCCATCCACCACTCGTTCTTACAGGTCCATGTCCATCTGAAGTGGTGTTCATGACAAAATACTGAGGGATTGATATTGCAAGGAACAGGGACAGACCCAAAATGTAGTGATTTCGCAGGGAATTATTATTTGCAAACTGTATAAACGAGATCCCAATAGCAGCTGCACAAGAAAAAACCAACTTTTATTACAAAACATCCTCATCATAAGTATTAACATCAAATCCAACTGAATTACTCACCAACAATACCATATAGGACGCAGTATGTGGCTGCAAATATAGGAAGAGGAATAGATGCAAAGAGAGCACCAAACTTCCCTGAAATATGAATACAACAAAATTCAACTCCACACTAACTTTTAGTTTTGGTATCACTTTTTGTTTCTGTTTTTTATTTTTGTATATGTGTATTAGTTTTTGTATTATTTTTAAAATTTTTATACTGTATTAATATGTTATCTTTTTTTATTTTTATACTATTTTTATTAATTTTTGTATTTTAAAAAATAAGAAACCAAAATAAAAAACGGAACTATAAACAATATTGCAGAACTAAGAATAACTATTCAAATACAGACCAAGTATAGAGAAGAAGATCATGAAAGCACTTGAAATCTGCACAGCTCTTCGGCTACCAATGTGTGTTAATCCAAGGAGACCCACGTTTTCACTGCAATATCATTGAAACAGAAATGCAATGATTACTCCCAATCATTTGCAACAGTAGGTGAAAGCTTATGTTCATGTTTCCACTGCTCCCTTCTCCCTCTGGCTAGTCGCAAGCCATAAGACAAGCTATTTGTTTCTTTGTACAGTTGATGCATTAGAGCTAACTCTGGCTAAAAGATGCTTGTTTGTAAGCAAAAGTATCTAGAAAACACATGAGCATTTTCTTCCTTACACAGATGCAGTGGTACCAACCGCAGCTCCAAAAATCCCATCAAGCAATAAGCTAACACCCTAGATTATCAAAAGAGTGGTCACATTTCTAAATTGGAAAAGATTGATAACTTCCTTTATCTTGTTAACAGGAGGCATTTAAGCAAACTAAATGGGGGGGAAAAGAAAAACAGAAAGAAATAGATGGTCTTGATTGTACCTGCAGACCGATACTTCTACTGAGAACATGTGATGGAGGATATGTTGCACCTGCAAGCCGAGCAGCAGCAATGAATGCTCCAGTTGACTGCAGTTGAAGTTTGAGGATTGGTTAACAAAGCCAAATTTCCCAAATCCATCAAAGAAGTGATGACAGAAAGTGTGATATCCACAACTTATCAATGTCTAATCAAAACTTTTGAGTTCTACCTGAACTTCATCTCAGGTTTGCAAAATCATCAAGGTTTGTAACTGGAAATTAACTTCAGAAATAATGAATGGAATTACAAAACATTATCTGAAGGAATGAATGAACCTCTGCAGATGTTACAAGTGCTGCCCCCATCATCCCAACAACGTGGCTTGCTCTAAATATGGGAGCACCCCACTGAAACGGATATGGCACTCTAACCCTAAGAATAAAAGAGTGTTTGTCAGGTAAGATAACATCAAACAGGGTAAGTCAACTCCAGTTAAACAGAATAGATACTAGTCATCCTGACACTACCATGGAGCAGAAGAAACTGGTAAGGATCTATTTGTGCGGCAACTTTGTTTAGTCAATATTGAAACATTATTGTAAGCACCAGCAGCAGTGAGGATGGCAGCAAAAGCCCACACAATCCCGATGCATAAGAGCAAGCCAAACCTCTCAAGTATTCGATGAACCCTTCCATGGAGATGCTTCAGGTACTGCCAAATGCAAAGACCTCTTGTTACTGAACTTTTGAGTTTCAAATCATAATCCAAAAAACAAAAGATGACTTACCTGGCAAATGACAAGTAGAATCAGCATTGGTAGGCCAATCTCCACGCAATTAGCAAGCTGCATGACACGAATTCTTTCCTTTAGCTTTCAAGTGAACCCAGTATTATACTCTTCAGTAAGAACACTTATTACCAGTGGGAAACCTCTCATGAAGAGACCAAGACCAACCACAGATACCACTGGTACAACAACAATAGGAGTAAAATACCTGGGGAAAAACAAAACAGAATAGAAGTTAAAATAGACAATGAATGTAAAATTCTTTGCACAAAAGAGAGAAGAATGACAATAGTTACCAGGTCAAACGGCCCCAAACTTGACTATATCCAAGAATGATACCGATAGAGGAAGACAAGATGAGTGATCCTTGAATAGTTCTCATAGTGTGGGAAAATCTCTACAAGCAGCAAAATCGTTATAACAAGACTATGATGTTGCACAAGCTTACAAGATATGCAACAAACCAAGGATGTAGATATCAATTACATTTGAGTACTTTCATACCTCACTATCGTTTGTGAAGTTTTCATCAGACAAATCCCTTATTATTGATAATACAGGTAGGGTGAAAGCAACTGATGCGCTCATCACTGTTGGCAGCCTTGTTCCGATGACTGTTTGAAGCAGTGTATTCAATCCCGCCATGAACAGCATTGTTTGAATGACACGAGCTTTATCACCCTTCTCACAATAAAAGCCAATCCATATAAAACACTAATCTGTGACCCATTATTCTGCAGTTGACGTGAAAATACAGTTGAGGGAAAAAAGCTTACTTGATCACCACCCATTTGAGGCACAAGGATATTGGCTATTAAGACTACAGTTCCAAGCATCACAATATAATGTTGGAAGGCTAGAAGACATGTCTCATCTGTGAACTCAAATGCTTACTTGTGATTAGTTACATAGAAATAAACAGAAGCGTAATGGAGCAAATTTTGGAGATAATGATGGACTTTTTCAGAAATGATTTATATGCCAATATTTCAGCTTCCAACTATATAAGATTTAGAAAATTTCAAACTATCACGTCTTCAAATTCTAACTGCTTGATGATGATTTCATATGCATCGAGTTCTAGTTATTGAAAAGAATCGATAAATCCTCATCCTGATTCATTTAACAAAGTACAAATTGTATTACGAAGCCAGATAAAGAGACTCACGCCAAGAAGGGTTGGAGTGGATGCAGTACTGAAGCTGGAGAAGTTGTTCAGCAGGAATCCAAGTAGGCCCCCTTGACAAGGCTAAATTAAACGGCGGAGGTGGTGGTGGTGGTCGTGCCATCGCAGCTGGTGGTGGGGGCGGTGGCGCCGTTTCACCCATCTTTTTTTTTTTTGTGGCGAGTTAAACAAAATACTGAAGTAACTAGCAACTACAAACTTTTACCCTCGTCTCCACTCTCTTTCACAGATAGACTAAATTTTTTTTATGACCCAAAGGAAAGACAAGACCCCAAGTGATAATTAGGATGAACAGATTAAGATTTGTGACATAGAAGAAGATTAAGAATAAGTGGTGGGCGTCTGCCGTTAAGGCTGTCGTGTTGCGAAGAAGAGTTCAGAAACAGCGTAAGGAACAGTGATTATAACGTATGGGCATGGGCACGTAATTACAACGGTGGGTCCTCTTCGTGAAACTGTTTCCAAAATTCTTACAAGCTTTTTCCTCTGCCACCATCAACACGTTCAAGTCTCTTGGAGACTTTTCTTCATTTATCTTGCTTAATCTATTTTTCTGTTAGTTTAATTCATGGATTCTTATTCTTCTTTATTTAATGTGACGAGAAATTTCCATATACCAACAATCTCAAGTGATTGGTGAAAAAGAAGAAGAAATTTCCAAAGCCATCAATGTCTAAATCCTTTATAAACTATAGCATGAAAAGCACCAACTATCCGTGATAATTCATAGAAGTTTTTAGTAAAGGATACATTTTGAAATTTGATCTTTTATATTTTAATATTTTTTACAAATATATTTTTTATATAAAATGTGACTGAAATTAGTATATAACACAATTTCATGAACCTATTGTTGTAATATATGATCTGTCTAAAATTATGAAATATTTTCATGACAAAAAAAATGTAATAATTATTGTATGTGTATATTAAATAAAATTTTAATATATCTAATAACTAACAAAATATATATTCTAAAAAATTCATTTAATAAATTAACAAATTTAATCAAAATTTTAGAGAATCTTTAAACATTTAAAAGAATCAAAATCTAATATTTAAGAATTTTGAAAATTTTATTAGACTATAACTTAAATGACGTGTAATTGAGTTGTTAATTGTAATTTTTATATTTTTGTATTGAATTTTGTGTGTTTTTTTTATTTTTGTTTTATTTTTTTAATTTTTATACTGTATTAGTGTATTATTTTTATTAGTTTCTATGCTATTTTTTTTAATTTTTATATTTAAAAAAATATGAAACGAAAACTAAAAACAAGGCCTAAGATTTCAGCAGTTGTTGATTCTTAAACGACTAGTAGATGAACCCAAATGTTCCAATTAAGTTGATCTCCGCAAGATAAGAGAAATTTAGAAAAAGGCTTCCCGTTATAACAGATTTTCAAACTTCGAGCCACGTGATACCATTGTAACGAACAAATAAAAGAAGTGAAAAGCTCTTTCTTGATCTTCTTCTTCTTGTATTGCTCCTAATCTATAGAATCCAAAGGCCATTGTATGCGGACGCAATCAGTTTTTATAAAGTAGTGAACTCCAACTTACAAAGCATAGATAGATACATCATCATTACAAACTCTTCCTTCAACAATACTAAGCTTATATGCAAATGGGCCAGTACTCTACTGGAGTTCAGACTTCAGAGGAAGGAACAAGAACATCTTTTACTCTTCAGGTCTTGAATTGGTGCCCTGGGGAAAAACCTATTACCTAATTAAAACAAGGAACATAGTTTTGACAAAACACACTTACAGTTACAGACAGAGTTTGTATTATGTAAGTAATGGTAAGCTCTGTCAGGGCTTCGATTAACTTACACTTCCTGCGAGGGCTCCAATATGTGGCCAATGAACAGCACCACCCCAGTCACGTCTTCTCTGATTAGGAACAAGAATGGGTGGTCAGCCACAAAATCTATGGGAGGTAATGGCAAACCCCTCAACTTTATAACACCTGCAGAAGCAGCTGCAGCTTCTGTCCCTTCTTCGTTTACTTCAATGAATGATTTGTGGAATATGCTTGAAACATACAGGTTCTGACCCAAATCAGAATCCACCATCTCTGTCAAATCAGCTCCAACAGAGAAGGGTAGAACAAGGCCTAGTTCCTTGAAAGTTTTTGAAGCTTCAAACCCGAAGGAAATCTTGAACTTTGGAATTCTCAGGTTCTCAACCTCAACTTCTTGCAGTGGAAGGTGGCGGTCTAAGAACCCAGATTGCGAATCCAGTTTATCCACTAGAGCTGGTAGCCCGTCTTTGGCATCTGGAAGGAAGAAATACATGGAAAATTGACGTTTATCATCACCTTGATTATAAGGAAGCCTGAGGACTTTGAAATCATCAAAAGCCTGAGCAAACTGCTTCTTCTTGCTAGTCATAAAGGGCACACGAACCGAGCTTCCATTCAAAAGCCAGAAGTCATCTTCTTTTGTTCTTGATGCATCAAACTTGTCCTTCCAGGCACCTTTAAAATAGACTGCATTTGTCACGATGAGCCTGGTGCTATGGTCAACTGATCCAGAAGGAAGAACTTCCTTGATCAGGCCATTAGTCTCCTTCTCAGCCCACGCATTAACTTCATTGGTCACTTCAGCAGCCTATGTCCACCATCAATGTTAAAATGAAACTAGTGGAATCAATTAGAACATTTGGAAGACTCATTGGAAAGCAACTAATCTGTCAACATTCATATATCCAATACTCTGTTAAAAAAAAAAAAAAGAACAAATTCCAAAACTTAAAAGTTCAACTTCATAATTCATTGTGTTCTTGGCATACCTATTTCGTTCCCTACTTACCCATTTGCCATCTAAAACTACATGCATCATTCGTTTTTTATTTGTACCCTTAATTCGTAACTCTGGCTACAAAGAAAAACTCCCAGGTTGTCTTAAAATGATGTCAGCACAAATTGTTGGTAAAGAAAACACAGAGGGTCTAAAACAGGAATGCTTAAAGCAGCAAAGCACAAGCATGTGCTAACTTCTTGAAACAATAAATAAAAGATCACAAAAATCTACCTTGGTCTTGAAGTCAACTTGGTTAGAGGCAGCCTTGTAATTAGTCGCCACAACCTGTTTGAAAGAATGCTTAAGAGAGAGCGACTTATCGACCCAAACGCCGTTAGAGAACGATAACAGCGGGCCACCGCTGACGCTTCCGTCAGCGAGAACCACGGACACGAGCTGTGAGGATAAAGAGTGAAGTTGATCACTGGACTTGGATTTGAGGTAAGACAGTAGTTGCTGGAGTGTGGGTCCCTTCGACCCGGCTGCGATCAAGCTCAGCACCGCCTGCATCGACGACGGGGACAACACCGAGTTGGCGTTCTTGGCTTCGCCTAGTAGTACGTGCTTGGCCAGTCCTAAAGCGACGCCGGTTTGGTCCTTGATCGATTCGCGGAGGTCCATTTTCGTGGCGGCAATTCTTAGCGTTTGTCTGAAGCGGTTCAGCGGGAGATCAAATCCTTCACAAACTACCGACAAAAGTGTAATAAATTCTAGTGCATTTATTTTCTAAAGCGAACCATATCCTTTCCTTGGGGTCGAAGGATTATTTATACCTCAATATTTTACAAAAAGTTGATCATACTTTTACTTTTACTTTTACTTTTACTTTATACCTCAATATTTTAATTGAATGATCCTATCCTATGTTTTAAAATTTACTTAAGACTTTTGTAAAATATTAAGGTTTAGATTACAAATTTTGATCAATATTTAAAGAACTTGGTTTATAAATTATACTAATGTCTAGTGTGTCTAACTTACTTAACTGAGACACTATATAGATTAGTTAAGAAATTAAATCCTAACCAAAATTTTAATATAATTAAATTTTATGATGTTGTTAAAATTATTTTAAAAATATTAAAATATAACATAATACCATAATAAAATTTTATTTAGAAATGCCTTTTCTTTGATAAGGCGATTAGGGATAATTTTGTCTTCTTAAGTTGTCTGTCTAATCGCAATCGATGCTTA
The DNA here is from genome assembly GCA_028565735.1 of Pinacopodium congolense. Taxonomy (NCBI): domain Eukaryota; kingdom Viridiplantae; phylum Streptophyta; class Magnoliopsida; order Malpighiales; family Erythroxylaceae; genus Pinacopodium; species Pinacopodium congolense. The sequence continues at coordinate 1,868,257 of JAOXYD010000002.1, forward strand.
CAGGTGTACGTGAATGAAGGGCTAGTTCTTATTTCAATCTTCATGCGACGTCATTTTGTTTACATTGGAAAGATCTTCTACATGAATGGGCCAAATCTTGGGCCACTATTTGTTTAGTCCGCAAAGTAGAGAGGAGATGATGGGCTCATTCGATTTGTTCTCGCATATTTGCTTTCTTTTAAATCTCTTTATTGCCACTTTTTCCATAAATTATAGAAGATGCCATTAACCCAAATTAGATGAAAGTTCATAGGTTAAGTTCCATTCGATTATATTCAAGATCGGATTTGGATTTAATAATTTTTTCAAAACTAATCAATCATGATAAATTAATTAGATTTAGGTTAAATCATTTTTAAATTATTTTATTTTGTATTTTTGTTTATATAGTTTTATTTTTATGTGTCTACAAATTTTAGTGAACTTTAAGACACTTGTATATTCGTTATTCTATTTTTATTTGATTTATTCATATATTTTTCTAATTAAATTAAAATTTACCGATATATTAATTATACTTAAACATTTTAAGATAAATTTATACATAAATGAGTTATAACAGTTAATAACTCATTGTTTTAGATTATCCTTAATTGCTATAAAATTAAAAATATTATGGTTATAATAATTTATAGTGGTTTTTTATTATTTAATCATTCAATTTATTTATTTTTAATAATTTTATCCTTCCTATATCTTTAATAATTTATTGATGAACTCTTGTTTAAATTTTTAAAACAACATTTATGATTTAGTATTTTCAACAGATAATCTAATAATTTATTAAATAAATCTATTAAAATTTTTAATGATTTTTATTACAAATTAACAAAATTGGCACATAAAATGTTTTATCTTTATCTATAAAAAAAACCATCTACCTTCGCATGAAAAAAGAGCTTCTCTCTCGTCGACTCACATTTTATATTTCAATTAAGAGACATAGATCAAATAATGATAGATCAAAATTTGAAAAATACATAATGGTGAGCACTCTCTCCCTCGTACAACCATCTACCACGTTGTTGTGCTCTATTTACATCTCTACCTCTCATCTCACATAAGAAATATGTCGAACATTTCACTTGAAAACCACAATCCAATTACTTAAGTTTGTTGTGAGACCCTTTTTACCATGCTTGGAAGCTTTGGATTACAAGACACAAGAAGGGCTAACAAGGAGGCATGAAGGGGGAATTTCGTGATAAACATATGTTAGATTACAACCCATCAATGGCAGTTGGAGCAAACTTTTAACGACGTCGTTCTACTCTATGTAAACCACTATTAAGTGTTATTCATGTTGGTTGGATGTAAGAGGTTTTGGGCATTTTCTTTATATTGTTTTGTTTCCTTTTTGGTGCCTAAGGAAAGGACAATGCCTTAGCTATGTGGCCATATTCCAAGTGACTTAGATAAGGCTTTGGATGGTTAGGAAAGTTAGTTATTAGGACAAAAGGTAGTTTTAACTACCATTGTATTTGAAATTCAAATGTATTATCATCTTATCTTGTTGTACAGATTTAAAGGTTATAAATAGGTGTAAAGCCTTCAAACTTATATGTGTTGTATTATGTTCATTTTTTACAATAAAGTCTCACATTTCCTTAATATCATTAGTTCTTTTCATTATATTCAAAGTTGCTTCAAAATTTTATACAACTTGGACAACCTATATTACTTATCGTATATGCAAGTGTTCTTTATTAATTTTATTGAATCACAAGAAAGTTTTGGTGCTTGAATAACCTTAAAAGAACCCATATAATAGTTGGTATTGGAGCCAATCCGTGGGTACACAATTTGAAACTTATTGAAAATTTTGGACAGCATTATAACTATGGGTGGAAATCAAATGGATGCTTTAAAAGAGAGGCTTGCACGATTGGAGTATTTCATGAAGGTCATTCCAAAGGATGATACCATGACAATCTCAGTAAGATTGGATAGTTTTGAGGAGGCAATTCAAACTATTCAAAAAAGGCTTGATGATATATCCAGTGAGGCACAAAAAAGGATAGTTGTTTTAAAGGATTCATTGACATTTATTCACAATAATTCTTCAATGTATGGAGGTGGGACTTGGGCAAGGCTAAAATTCCTGAACCTAAGCATTTTAATGGTGTTAGAAATGCTAAGGTGCGGAAAATTTTCCTTTAGAATATGTAACAATATTTGAGGCGATAAGAGTGTAAGATGGTGACAATGTGAGACTAATAAGCATGTATTTATGAGAGATGCAGAGCTTTAGTGGAAGGCAAGAATGGATGGAACTTTCAATATAAGAAAGCCAAAGATTGGTAATTGAGAAACCTTGGTTTAAGAATTGAAAAAACAATTCTTTCCATGCAGCATATCTTAGGTGGCAAGATAGAACTTAAAGAAGTTGTACTAAGATGGAAGTGTTCGTGACTACATGAAGACCTTTAGTTGATCACCACCCATTTGAGGCATAAGGGTATCAGCTATTAAAACTACAATTCCAAGCATCACAATATGATGTTGGAAGGCTAGAAGACATGTTTCATCTGTGAACTCAAATGCTTACTTGTGATTAGTTACATAGAAATAAATAGAAGCATAATGGAGCAAATTTTGGAGATAATGATGGACTTTTTCATAAATGATTTATACACCAATATTTCAAGTTCCAACTATATAAGATTTAAAAAATTTCAAACTATCATGTCTTCAAATTATAACTGCTTGAAGATGATTTCATATGCATCGAGTTCTAGTTATTGAAAAGAAGGATAAATGCTCTTCCCAATTCATTTAACAAGGTACAAATTGTATTACGAAGCCGATTAAAGAGACTCACGCCAAGAAGGGTTGGAGTGCATGTCGTATTGAAGTTGGAGAAGTTGTTTGGTAGGAGTCCAAGTAGGCCCCCTTGATAAGGCGAAATTAAATGGCGGAGGTGGTGGTGGTCGTGCCATCGCAGTTAGTAGTAGTGGTGGTGGCGCTGTTTCACCCATCTTTTTTTATGATGACTTAAAACAAATACTGAAGTAGCTAGCAACTACAAACTTAACCTTCTCTCCACTCTCTTTCACTGATATACTAAAAAAAATTTATAACCCATAAGGAAAGAGAAAACCCCAAGTGATAATTAAGGAGTCATTTGATTCAGCTTTTAGTTGTATTTTTTTGTTGTAATTTTTATATTTTTGTGTTGGGTTTTGTGCTTTTTTCGATTTTTCTATTGTATTAATATGTTGTTGTTTTTTTGTTTCTATACTATTTTTTCAATTTTTGTGTTTAGAAAAACCAAAAACCAAAACTCATTTCAAAAACTTTTCCAAACAACCCCTAAGATGAACAAATTAAGAATTATGACATAGAAGAAGATTAAGAATAAGTGGTCGGTGTCTGTCGTTAAGGTTGTTGTGTTATGAAGAAAAGTTCAAAAACAATGTAAAGAATAATGATTATAACGTATGTGCATGAACATGTAATTACAACTGTGGGTCCTCTTTGTGAAACTGTTTCCAAAATTCTTACAAGCTTCTTCCTCTTCCACCATTAACACTTTCAAGTCTTCTCCAATCCTCCCTTATGATGGCTCATTTGAGACTTTTCTTCATTTATTTTGCTTAATCCATTTGTTAGTTTAAGTGTAAGAAAAACTTAGGACAAGATATAATCACATAGATTATAAACAATATGATCATAACATATGCATAATCAACAACAATCACGTGCATTGATTGATTTTTTGAATTCCACCAATTAGAGAATGTATAAAATATTTTATGCAGATAGTTTTTGTACTTTGGATGATTCTCTTATTATCATTTTGAATTTTAAACACCTTATATAGTTAATTAAAAATAATAACTACCTTTGGTGGTTAATACATGATCAATGACAATAAACCCCTTACAGGTGTATTTGTCATCTATCATCCCCCACTTACATATGATGGGTTTTAATCTCATTGAAACTCTGCAGTTCTCATACTTATCTAATAACCAATGTGACCATCATACAACGAGAGTACATTGTCATATATCTGTAAGGAGTATATGACATCTCGATTAACAAATTGATCCTATGACTTATGTGTCATTAAGTAGACATTGTATACTATACCCTAGGTCATGTCTCGCATTTGCACTTTCTTTTAATCTCATTTATTTTCTTATTTCATGATTGTATTTAAGTTATCTACTAAAGAGACAACGGCCACCTATAAATACTTTTCATACGAGTCAATGATCTAACTTAAATGACCATCCTCTATTCTCAATTCTCTTTTGAATTAAATTTAATTTGCTTTCCTATAATTATTCTATAGGATCATATCTTGCAT
>JAOXYD010000002.1:1905835-1915927 GCA_028565735.1 Pinacopodium congolense
TAGTGCCTGGTATAAATGGCCTACCCTGAGGTTGTGCTCCAAGGAGCTCAGGAAACAGATTTCAAATAAGAAGAAGAGGAAGAAGGATTCTGCAGTTGGGCTCTTTGTGTTTCCTGTTCAGTCTAGAGTAACTGGGGCCAAGTATTCTTACCAGTGGATGGCGCTTGCCCAACAAAATAATTGGCATGTGTTGTTGGACGCTGGAGCATTAGGTCCAAAGGATATGGATTCATTGGGGCTGTCTTTGTTCCGCCCAGATTTTATCATCACGTCATTCTATCGAGTGTTTGGGTCTGATCCTACTGGGTTTGGATGCCTTTTGATCAAGAAATCTGTAATGGCAAGTCTCCAAAATGAGTGTGGGCGCACAGGGTCCGGAATGGTGAGGATTCTTCCCATCTTTCCCCAGTATTTGGATGATTCCGTGGATGGTATTGACGTTTTGGCTGGAATTGAAGAAGATGCCATCAGTTGTGATGAAGAAACTGCACCGGAAGCACAAGGGGGATCGCAGATGCCTGCATTTTCAGGTGTATTCACTCCTAACCAGGTCAGGGATGTTATTGAAACTGAGATGGAGCATGATAACAGTTCAGATAGAGATGGAGCAAGTACTATATTTGAGGAAGCTGAGAGCTTTTCAGTTGGGGAGGTCATGAGAAGTCCAATATTCAGTGAATCTGAATCATCAGAAAATTCATATTGGATTGATTTGGGTCATAGTCCATTAACGTCGGATAACAGTAGACAGTTGAACTTCAAGAAAACAGGTTCCCCGTTTTCACCGTCATGGATATCTGGGAAGAAGTTCATCAAGCAATTCTCTCCTAAACTGTCATCAAAATCAAAGAAGACCTCCATCCTTGATGAAAATCAGCAAAACCATAGAATACATGAAGATCCTGTTTTGTCTTTTGATGGAGCTGTCTTATCAGTGCCCCTGGAGCATGATCATGCCAAGGGCATCCCTGAAAAAGAATCTGGAGCAGAGCATACCATAAAAGATAGAAAAGAAAATGTTGATTCAGAAAGTGCTGCAGAGATTCAAGAGGAACTCATAATCAAGGATGACAAAAACATGGCAGATTCTAAGTTGATTTCAACTACAAATGGATTCAGAAAAACAATTTCTAGCCTTAAGCATGATGCACCTGAAAGTGCCTCAGGTCGTACCATTAGCCGAGAAACAAAAGAGAGTGCTATAAGAAGAGAGACAGAAGGTGAGTTTCGACTGTTGGGAGGGAGAGAAAGAGGCAGGTATTTTGGCTTGGAAGAGGTTGACCGAGTTGTTAGCATGAGCCACAGAATATCTTTTAGAATGGAAGAAAATCACAGAGAAAATTCAGGCAATTTTGAGCGGGGGGATATATCTGCGGCTGCCCATGTTGATGATGAGTTCTTCAGTGATGAAGATTATGATGATGAGCAAGAGTGGAGGAGACAGGAGCCTGAAATAATTTGCAGACACTTGGATCACATCAACTTGCTGGGACTCAACAAAACTACTCTCAGACTTCGTTATCTCATCAACTGGCTTGTCACTTCCTTAATTCAACTTCGCTTTCATTCTTCAGACGGAGAGGAAGTGCCTCTTGTACAGATATATGGCCCCAAGATAAAATATGAAAGAGGTGCTTCTGTAGCGTTCAATGTCAGGGACTGCAGTGGTAAACGGCAACTAATCCACCCAGAAGTTGTTCAGAAGTTAGCTGATAAATTTGGAATCTCCTTGGGCATTGGCATCCTTAGCCATGTAAGGATGGTAGACTGCCCAGAACAACATTTCAAGAATTTTGACCTTGAAAACGCTGAATTGTGCAAGCCGATGCCCAGTGCTTGCCAAGACGATAAAAGTTTGTTCTATCGCATTGAGGTTGTTACTGCAACGCTTGGATTCTTAACCAACTTTGAAGATGTTTATAAGATGTGGGCATTTATTGCTAAGTTTCTTCAACCCTCTTTTGCTGAAGAGGAGGTAATGACATTAGTTCCAGGTGGTTCAGCAACGTAGATTGGATGCTGGCATGTAAGCTTTTTGTTCTGCTATGAGGAGACATGAGACTCCATTGATTCCTGCCATTCCTTGAAGGACAATACACTCAAAAGACCTTAGAAAGAAGATGTCTAGATATAGTTTTTGCAGGATGGATGTTCTGCTATTTAAGAACATTCTTTGTGAGCACTTCAATTTGTTCATTCTTCTTGTTGTAACTGAGAATGTAATTTCTGTGTAACTCTGGTTAAGTTTCATGTAGAGTGTGGCTGTTAAACATATATTAGTGCAGGCAGTAAGGGTAGTTCTACAAACATCAGAGGATATAAGGAACAGTCTGAAGATAGCATTGACTATGTCTATGGATATGTTTTCTCTGGTTTTTAATTGATAGAACTTAATTGGTTTCTCAGCTGATGAGTTCAAATCGTTGTGCTTGTGACTTCAAAATTTCTTGAATAAAATTTCGAGTTTATTTGCATTAAGAATTTACCGAATAGAATAATGTAATTGCAAATTCTTATTAATAAAGGATGTTTTTTTAAGTTTTTGTTTAGTTTAGTTTTTGTTTTTTTTTTCATTTTTTTAAATATACAAATTAAAAAATAACATAAAAAATAATAAAAATAATATATTAATACAGTATAAAAATTAATATATATATATAATTAAAAAGTATAATTTAATAAAAAAAATAAAAATTACAACAACAAAAATTACAATTAATATGTTGAACTAAATTAGGCTTTTATAACTTTTCAGTGTTATCTTGTATATTATAATCCGGTCGTCTAAAATTTCAAACTATATTCTATATATACAATGAAATGACTATTAATTTTAAAGTTAAAATAAAAAGAAACTAAAAGTAGAGGCTGTTATGCCAGTACAACTCACCACCAACCCATGTTATTACCCTCTTCGAGGTCAAGTTTTGATCTTTTCATTAACACCCTCAACTCGTTAGTATCAGTTTGTTGTAAGAATTCGCGTGCATTGAAAATGGCGGAAGATACTGGTAGAGATGATCGAACCTGGGACGAAAAAATGTATTGGGACCAGTTTAGCTGCCTTGGATTCTGTCAGTTTCTTCGTTCTGGGTTTGAGCAGCGATTAGTAAGTTCTTGCTTAATCTTTGTGTTTTTCAGCTGTTTCAAGCGGTTCCCTGAAAACCCATTAAACCTTTATCTGATTTCTCATCTTTTGGGTTATGGGATTCTCAGGCTATTCCTGAAACATTCACTAGAAACTTGAGAGAGAAACTGCCCGAAATTGTTGGTGTCAGAGGTCCAAGTGGTGATCTGTGGGAAGTTGGAGTGACTGCAATAAATGATACCTTGTTTCTTGACCTTGGTTGGCAAGAATTCGCTAGAGCCCATCTTCTGGAAGAGAATGATATCTTGATCTTTAAGTGCAGTAATGGGGAACCGGGATTCAAAGTTTTGATCTTTGATGGGCAGACCTCGTGTGAGAAGGAAAGTTCATACTTTGTTAGGAAATGTACCCATACCATTGCCTCTTCTAATAATGTTCATGAAGTTTCTCAGGAAAAGAAAGGTGGAGCCACAATCAAACCAATCTCATGTGTGTTAAACGAAAGGATTGTATCAGAAGAAGAGAAAGAGAATGCTCTGCAATTGGCACAAGGAGCAGTAACCAATGATGGTTTTTTGGTAGTCATGAAACCTTCCCACGTCTACCGGAGATTCTTCATGGTAACCTCTTCGATTTTGTTCTTAAAACTGTAGCTATCGGCCTTATCTAACTATGGTTCTTGTATTGGTTTTATTTTCAGACAATTCCTTCCGAATGGGTCAGTAGGCATCTTTCCGTTCTTCAAAATCAAGATGTTTTTTTACGTTTCAAAGAGAATACATGGCGGACCAGATTTAATTACCAGAAGTCCAGAAATAATGGAGGCCTTTCTAGTGGGTGGAAGAATTTCTCGCTTGCCAATCATCTTCATGAATTTGACGTCTGTGTTTTTGAACCTGGAGGCTTGATGAACAATTCCATGGTACTAGATGTTAATGTCTTTCGAGTTGTCCATTCAGCAACTCCACTCAACCAACTTCCCATCAAGATTGAAACTTTGTTAGTTTAGGATCTCGAGGGACTGTTTCACATATCCTAATTACGGTGGTTGCAACTAGCATGGAATTGAGTTTTCGGCAATGGTGAAGTTGTACCATATTTATTGTAGTATATGTAATCATAGATATGAAATTCCAGAACTCCAGCAGGCATATATTTATGAGTATATGGGTTCTTTAGCTTGGCAATTTTTGGAAAGGTACTTAATTTCATCAATTTGGATGAATTAATTAATTTATCATCCACCAATAAAAAAGGGAAAATGAAAAAAAATATTTTCTTAATTTCCACTCAAGATAGAATTATGAGGAAAATAGAAAATAATAAACATTTACCATTTGAATATTATGTTAATTAGTTGACTTTTATTTAAAAATAACGGCTCTTTCTTAATGTTAAGTTAAATGCACGAGTTATTGAGTGAGATTATCTTATATACACATTATCATTTATAAATTTATTTAATAATAATGAATTTTTGTTATAAAAATAAGCTCTTTTTTTTGTAAAAACGGACTAAAATTTTTTAGAATTATTAAAGGAAAAAGAATGGTTCTTCTTATAAATTATTAGACAAAGTTAAAGGAAAGTATTAAAAAAATTTATAAAGATAGATCCCTCAACATAGAATTTCATGGCATATTAAGAATGTCTTATCCTGTGATGTCAAGTTTTTTCCTTTAATAAAATCTAAATGGATTTAATATTAGGCTAACACAGCTCACACGCAGGCATGCGACGTGACCCATATAGGCTCGTCGTTTGATAACTCTGTCCATCGGCCTGTCGTGTCTTAGAGACTCTCTTCTTCTTTGTTCTCTCTCCATGGCCTTTCTACTTGGAATAATTAACCACTTACAAGAAAAAATCAGTTAATGGAAGTAAGCATATCAAGGCCATTAAAGAGTAATAACTATCTTAATTATCCCTTTCTGGGATATACTGTTTAGGGTCAGCAATGTAATAAAGATTTGATTTTCCTTCATTTCCATCAGAATTTTGTTCAATTCCTTGGTTTTGCTGGGTAAGTTAGCTGCCTTTTCTTTCTTTCTATATATATATATATATATATATTTGGTTGGAAAATGAGTTCGTTGCTTTTCCTGGGTCTCTTTGTTGATCTCTTTGTACTTGCCGTCTTATAGAAAGTTCAATATTATTTGCTGTTTTTGAGCTGATTTCTTCTTCTTTTTTGTGTATCATTCTTTGAGAAAGATTCGATCTTCTATTGATCCTTTTAGGGTTTAACATCAGTGGCGATGGGGGAAGAAACATGCAGAAGTTGCAGAAGTTGGGAAGAGGAAATATACTGGACCCATTTTCAGTATACTCAGTTCTCTCAGCTTCTATGCCCTGGTTTTGATGAACGGCTTGTAAGTTGTGTCTCCTATAAGAAAATGTCCTCTCGTTTCCTTCTGCTCTTCATTTTGGAGTAATCATATTGGATCTGGCAATTAAATTCCATATACGTCGCTTATTTTTAATGTGATTATGGCTGAATTCTGGTGTCTTGAATTGGATAGAGGAAGTGCATTCGGATCATTTTGTTGGGGAGAGATTTATTGACCTTCTATTTTGCTTTTGGAGAAAAAGTTAAAAGACTTTTCTGGTTCTGAGTTCCAAAACTTTTGGAGGAGGATTGAGATGGGAAAGTGTGTTATCTTTGATATGTGCGGGATCGTCAGTGATTTATACGAGAAAACTGAAAATGAGTTGTATTTTTTCATTCAGCCAAGGAAATAGTTTGAGTGTCTGAGGCTAAAATGATGACTGTTTGGTGAAAAGTATAATGCACATACTTTTCATGGAAGGATACTCAGAACTATTTGCAGGTTCTATACTAAAAGTTGATATCTTTTTCAGGAGAAACAATTGTGACTTCTTAATTATATTGGGCATGGATTTTCTACATCAGTGTGTAACTAATGATAGTTGAGTTGTTTATTGTAGCAGAACACGATTTAAGGCTTTATGACTTGTTATTCTTCTTCAATTTTTTTGACCAACCTTGTACTTCTCAGGGCATGTTTAGTTGGGGTTGTTAATTGTGGTTTTTGTGTGTTTTTTTAGATTTTTATGCTGTTATTTTCGATTTCTGTACTATATTAGTGTGTTATTTTTTTTCGGTTTTTGTGTTTAGAAAAACAAAAAACGAAAATGGAACTAAACATGCCCTTAACCTACGTTCAGTCTCATGTTTGGTGCCTCCTTTGATTTTCACTTGCTGTTCTTAACATCCTCTGTTTGCAGGAAATCCCAGAAAAATTTGCTAGGAATATGAAAAAGAAACTACCTGAAATTGTCACTTTGAAAGGTCCGAGTGGCTGTGCATGGAGAGTTGGACTGACAACAAATGATGATACTATGTATTTCGATCATGGTTGGGATCAATTTGTAAAGGATAATTATCTGCAAGAGAAAGATTTATTGGTCTTTAAGTACAATGGCAGTTCCCAATTTGATGTCCTATTTTTTGATGGGCTGAGCTTGTGCGAGAAGGCAGCTTCTTATTTTGTTAGAAAATGTGGACATAGAGAGCCCAGCAGTGGCTGCCACATAGGAAGGGGAACAGGAGAAAGCTCTAGTGAACTTGTTCCCACTTCTGCTTGCAATTTAAGTTCTCCGGCAGAGAAAAGTCCAATTAATGATGATAGCACACCACCATTTGGAAGGCCTGCCACCTCTAAAACTTTAAAAAAGAATACTCCAACAGAGACCAAGATGACTGATTCCTTTGGCATGGGGCAAACTGTAACACCTGAAGAACCTTCGAATAAAAGGAGCAAAAGGGAACTAAATTTTCCTGACTCTTCTCATAACAGCGAATATGTTGTAAATGAAGAGCCTTATTTGCTTGATGAAGAAACAGATATCAAACCTGGTACGCTTCTTCCCGGTTTTGATATGATAAGAGGATTGATTTATATTAAAAATTGTTTGTTTCATAACAATACTTGTACCTTATTATTTTCATTCTCCAAAATTGGCCCCTGTTTTATTTTTACTGATCATATCTTTTTCTTTTCTGGGCAGAAGAAGTTTTTGCAATGCATTACATAGTTTTCTTTGTTAATGTGTTATGGTTCATGAAAGCGCTTTCTGTGGTGAGATCAATGAAATCATCTTGGTGACTGACTCTCTCTGTAAATAAAATTGGTGTGAATTTGTTAGATATTCTGCATAGCTTTCCAAGTACTTCTAGAGGAAGGCTTGTTACAGAGGAACAGAAGCAGAATGCATTGCGGTTGGCGCATTCAGCAATGACTAATGATGGCTTTGTCGTAGTTATGAGACCTTCACATGTGTACAGGAAATTTTTTATGGTATATACGCTCGCTCAAGAACTCAAATTTGGTGCTTGGAAATGTTTCTTTTGCAGTCTTTCAATTTTACCATTTGGTTCTCGCTAAAACAGCAGACACATGAAATTTATAGGCAATCTCCATGCATAGTTTGCTTAACGTACGTTCCGGTGATAAATCCATGTAGGTGATCCCCTCTTGGTGGGTTGTAAAACATCTGAGTGATGTGGGAAGACATCAGTTGATTCTGTGCGTTGAAGGGAAATCTTGGCACACCAATTTTGTGTATCATAAATACCGTAAAAGTGGAGGCCTGTCTGCTGGGTGGAAGAATTTCGCCATGGATAACAACTTGAATGAATTTGATGTGTGTCTATTTGAGCCTGGCAGCCCTCTGAACGACTCTTTTGTATTGGATGTTCATATTTTTCGAGTTGCCGAGTAGTTTATAATTTTACTCAAAGAGTCATGCCCTCTAACAATCCATGGAATGGCATTGCAGGAAAATTATGCAGAGACCTACTGACATGGTTGCTATTTCATTGTAACCGTGCTGTAGTATGTAGTTTGCAATGTTCGGAACTCATAAAGGAGGCTAGCTATATTTTGGTGTAAATGGTTATTTGGTGCCTGGACGCTAGGGCTCGTGTTTAGTTAAATTGTTGCCTCTTTAATATTACGTTTTTATATAAAATAAGTTTTTAAATTAAAACATTTTTATATATTTTAAAAATATATTATTTTATATAAATTATACAAATTATTTAATAAAATATTTTATTTTAAGAATTTATTTTGAAAAACGTAAAAAATATAGATTTAAATTTTTATTTAATGTTTATTTTAAAACCAGAAAATCAAAACACGTAGCAATCAATTTTTTTCGGAAAAATATATTTATTTATATTTTTATTATTGAACAGAAATAAAAAAAGAGAAAAATTATATTTTTTTATATTTTATAAACAAATTTTTATTGAAAATTGAAATAATTTATTAATTAATATATTTTTAACATATTTAGAAATATTTTAATTTAAAAATATAATTTTATTTCATATTTAACTATTACTATTAAATTAAATTTTATTATAATTTTTAATTAAATAGATTTTTATTTTCAATTATTTGTTAAAAATATCATCCAAATGATTTTTTAATGCTTATAAAAAATTAAAAAATTATTAAATAATACCAAATAATCTCATAAAAATAATATCATGTTTTCGAAGACTTATTGTGTAATAATACTAAAAAAGTATCACTAATAGTGTTGGCACCCCCCTCAAGTGGTAAAGCTGATGAAGGATTTGGGGAACTATTTAGGAGGAAATCTGGCAAAAAGACTAGATCTAAGAATTCTTCTCAATGACAATCTTAACTTGGAACGTTCGATGGCTTAATTGCCCTCGAAGCAGCAAGTGTTGGCAAATTATATTAGTACCCTTAACCCTTTTATTATCGGTGTCCTTGAAATGAGGCTTAGGGAAACTCAATGCAAAATTTTATGGTTCTTGCACAACTAGTGGCAACTGATTACCAACCACATTGCCACTATAACAGCAGAGTTATTATTGCTTTTCACACTGAAGTGATGTGGGTCCTTGCTAGTTGTTGTTCTGATCAATTTATTCATGTTTCTATGTGGCTTATTCATTTGCCGAAGAAGATCCACATCTCTTTTGTGTATGCGGTTAATTTAGTTTTTTAGTGGAAGGAGTTATGAAATTCTCTTAAGTCAATACGGAGTGGTCTGAATGAGCTGTGGATTGTGCTCAGTGATTTTAATGCTATTCTTCATAATTCAGAATCAAAGGGTGTGTTCAATATGACTAAACCTTGTGAGGACTTCTTAAAATGTCTAATGTCTCTTCAGTTGTCGGATTTGAGAGGGGAGGGTCATTTCCTCACATGGTGCAATAACCAACCTAGCGATCGTTTTATTCGAAAAAAGTTAGATAGAGCTCTTGTTAATGGTCACAAGCTTTCTTCCTTTCCGGCTAGCAAGGCTTCCTTTTCTGAGTGCTTAACCTTAGATCATTCTTCAATTGAGGTCTCTAACCTATCCTTGTGGTCTCCTAGAATGACACCATTTCAGTTTTTTTAATCATTTGGCAAATTTTGATGGTTTTGAGGCTGTTGCTAACATCAATTCATCTTCTTCCTGAAAATGGTTAAGGTCAAGACAGAGCTTAAATTTCTTAATCACCATTTTTTAGCTCAACAGATACTGATATTTCAGAATGCAGAGTTGTGATCCTTGATAGACAGAGTAAATTCCAATCTGACCATCATAACCTCCAACTCAGATGCTAAGAGCGAGAGGTTTTACATAATTATTTGATTGGTTTAGAGGCTTACCACTCCACTATGCAGCAAAAATCTCATATGCAATAGTTGAATGACGGTGACTCCAACTCTTCTTTCTTCTTTAAAGTAGTGATGAAAAGAAGGAATCACAATAAGATTATATCTTTTTAGACCTTGGATGGGCAGCACATTACTGACCCTGATGCTATTAAGAATGCAGCCATTACTCACTTTGTCAATTTACTTGGTGCTGTATGATGTCGTTGACCAAGAGATTATGATTTCAATTCCTTTACTAGTTCTAAGGTCAGTGCAGATCAATGCCAATCCCTCATCAGATTGGTTAGTCCGGATGAAATAGAAGCGGCGGCCAAAAGCATTAAGTTGAATAAG
>JAOXYD010000002.1:1925185-1937387 GCA_028565735.1 Pinacopodium congolense
AATATTAAAATAATTTTTTAATATAATAAAATTTTAATAAAATTAATAAAAAATAAATTAATAATTTATACATCTTATTATTTTATATCAATTTAATACTAATTTTATAACAATTTTATACTAATTTGAACCCCTAAATTTTTAATCTTTCAAATTTGATACAACATTGACAATATCTAATACCCTCCTTATACATAAAGGTCAAGGGAGCGGCTTATTCCTTGTGAAAGGGAAGCGCAGGAGGCTTTATTTATGGTTTTTTTCCTTATTTATAATACTAATGATGTTGACGTTTAGGCATAGGATTGTGCCATTTTCCATTTACGAGGAGCTTGACAATGGACAACCCAAAAAGGCTTTTTATACTAACAAATGTTAGGAAGAGTCAAAAACAAGGTAGAGATGATAAGAAGCAATATAATAAAGCTTCGTACGAAGGTATAAAAGTCCACAATTGTGGTCCACACCACAAAATATCAGGAAAATGGAAGTGTCGACAGAGTCACGAGAATGAGTTTAAAAAAGGCAACTTCCACAAACATAATAGAGAATAGGAATTGTAGAATTAGATAAATCCAACAAGTGATTGAGATGGCCTCCTTTCCATGTCATTCACAACAAAACAGAAAAGCCATCTTTAACATTTAAATTAACGGGTAAAGACATGAATATGCCATAAATATAAAAACGAATGAGCGATTCGAGGACAATTACTAGTAGTTTTTTCAGTTCTAATAATTAAGGGTCAAGAGCTAAATTAAAAAAAGATTTCAGTTCTAATAAATTCACTGTCAAGGATGTTCATAATAGTCTATTTTTCCGAGTATACGACGATTCTTTCGTTATTTTAAGTTTTAGAGTACTATATCGCTTTTTATTTTTATTATTTATTTATATATATGTATATTAATTTTTGTAATAATTTTATTGATTTTTATGTTATTTTTTAAGTTTTTGTACTGTATTAATATATTATCTTTTTCAATTTCTATACTATTTTTATTAATTTTTATATTTTAAAAAACAAAAAATAAAAATAAGAAGCCCTTAATTTACCGATTAAATTCTTGTCCGTCTCTACTTAAGGTACGAGCATTATAATTTCATTTTTGTTTAAATTTCGAAGTAAATAGGAAGAGTGAGAAATTTGAGACATTTTTGGTGTAAATTAAAAAAAATAGTTTGCATAATTATGTAATAAAAATTACGGCATTTAATTATTTCACTAAAAAATATATATATATTTAAACTTTTAATTTTTATTTACATTTAATTTAACAATAAGTTATATGAATTCATAATTTAAAATTTAGAACATATGCGCAATCAAAGTCACATCTATTGACATGAGCTATAAAATAATAAAATTAAGAACAAAATTCTCTTTTTGTTCAATAGATCAAATATAGTTTATAATAATTTTTATTCAAAAAATAAAGAACAAATAAGTATTTTTCACAATAATCAAGATAAATTTTTATTATTTCTCTCAATACTTTCAAAACCATCACTTTTTCCTTTGTAGTGAACAAAGGAGTCGATGGCCAATAATTGCTTGTAATTTCTTAAACTTATTCACGAGTGCTTGCTTATTATGGTGGCAAAGGTGAGCTTTAAAATGATGGAGTTCTATTAGGACCAGTCCAAATTTTCAAGTTTCTTAGTGGGCATTCAGAAATCTCCAACAAGAACTGATTGCAGGCACATGATCTGCCTGCTGCGAATGGGGTCCTCAAACATTATACACATTTCTCTGCGAATATGAGATAATAATTATTTAAAAAAATGATCAAGACGGTAGTTAGGGCTTTGTTGTTATTTATTTATTTTTTTCTGTTTTCGTTCTAAAAATTAGAGAAGCAGAAAAAAAAAAGCGTTTGATTGCTTTCTGTTTTATTTTTTTGTTTTTAAAATTAAAAAAATTAAAATAAAAACAAAGAAATAATAATAAGATATTTTTCTGTGTTTTAAAAACAGATTTTATAAATATATTTTTTTACATTGAATAATTAATATAATATATTAATTAATAATATATTTTTAAGGTGTATAAGAATATTTTGATTTAATAATTTAAATTTATTTATTTTTTATTATAAATTTAAATCAAATATTTTTTATTTTTATTAAAAATGTCAACAAAATAAGTTTTCGTTTTTTTTATAAAAAATAGAAACAAAAAAATAAGAAATAGAAATACAAAATAACAAAAAAAATAGAAGTAATATCAAACGATCTTAAGAGACTGTTTGGTTTCAATTTTATTTTTTATTTTACTTTCTTTTTTTCAAATATAAAAAAAGAAAAAAATAGTACAAAAATTAAATAAATAACACATTAATACAATATATACAAAAAAAAATAATATAAAATTTGAAAAAATATATAAAAATTAATAAAAATACAAAAATAATAACTAATCGTGATAACTAACAACAATATCAAATTATCCATAAATTTAATATGGTTATTTATATGAAAAAAAAGGCCTAAATCCGTACCTTTGTTAATAAGTGAAAAAATATCACCAGACCTAATCCTTCGTTTTTGTTTTCTTCTTGATGGGTAGTCTTAGACCAGCAAACGACCTGTCAAAACTCAAAAGTTCAGGACAAAAATGGGTTTTGTTTGTACCATTGAAGATTTTATCTTTTATTCAAATTCCAAGAAACTGGTCATGTGGAGTCTCGTAGTAAATGAGTACCTAAAGGGACTGACTGGTAACTGGTTAGGTTATTAATGGTTGTAGGAGTTAGGCACCTATCAATCACCTCAGTTCAGTGAGGATAGCAGCTTCTTCAGTCTTCACCACATCCATCAATGGCGTATGGAATGTGAAGTAAAATGTGCCTGTTGTATAGACCTTACCCAAGAAATTTCACTTTCAACTTTGTTACCCTCAAACTGCAGAGACACACCCACTTTTCGTTATCTCTCACCCCGATAAAGGGAAAACGAAAGAGACCGATCAATATTTGATAAATAATAATTTTTTACTATTATTATTATTTATTATTAAATATAGTCTTTCTATTAATTACCGGCCCAATAACTTTTTCCACGCCTCATTTTATAGTACTATATCTATCTAAATTTATTCATGGTCTTGTCGGCCGGCTTTACTGCTTAGTACTAGTCTGATTGATATGAGCTCCCAAAGTAAATGATAGAGTAAAAGATATTATTTTTATAACTTTTGTTTTAAATTATTTAAAAATGTTTTAGAGTATTGGGAAAAATACTACCCGACTAATTTTCATAAAATTATTTTAAAAATGGAGTAAGAGCATGCATAATAATTAAATATATCTGAATTTTTATATTAATTTGAGACATTTTTGATAAAAAAATTTTAAAATCCAATTTTAAATATGTGCAGATTGAAAGTTTCAAGGTTAAAAATTATCGCTTGTACTAAGAAAAGTGAGGGTAGCTAGGCTCTGACTTAACCTTGTTCCTGGCAATATTTGACAAATTCAGCTTCGAGATGGAGTCCTGGAGCTCTGATGGCGCGTGGGAATCACACCTTACTCATTAAATACACTGCAATTGACCATTTTAATTTACTCCGCCATTGATGCCATTTCGAGCTTTAAATCAGTCATTAGTTCATCATAACATTCATGATTAAGGATCATAGATAGATCTTTCCTTTGAAAAGGGTATCTTCTTCACAACCTATGAATGAAAGAAAGAAAGACGCATTGGAAGTCCAACCCAAGCCATGCATGTCGATTCTATATTCCTCTGTGATCTACTACTTTCTCCGGTGGTGCACGTCAGCCTAAACGGCGTACATTTCGGTGATTCCTTCCTTTTTCTTCTTTTTGTCTTCTCTTTCAGATGGGGTATTTAGTATATAAGAGTGGGAGAAGGTGAAACTTGTCGAATTTCCAAGCAAACACATGCCTCTATTCCCATCTCACGAATCACCATGAAGAAGCTAAATATTCTTCCAAATGCTTTACCACTATTTTATTGGTTGTCAGCAGACAGAATATGCATCAACATTTACTCCACATCTGGACAAAAAGATGAGCCTTTGCAAAGTCATCACCTCCTCTGCCCCAAACCCCGTCGCCTTTCAAATATTTAATGCTCGGTCACCTAGTACATGTACCGACAATATATATATAATTCTCGATTTCAATTTCCACTATATTGTCGTCAATATTAACAATTTCTCCAACTTCTTTTTCATTTAAAATTTTTTTTTATGTTGGACACATTTTATTAGATTGTTAGTTATAATTTTTAATTGTAATTTTTATATTTTTATATTAATTTATACATACTTTATATATAATTAAAGATTTATTCTATATAAAAATAAGGGTTGTCTTTTAAAAAATAAATAAAGAGAAATAAACACTTATATATATGCAAGCAACACAAGTTGGTTTCTCATAAGACAAGCACAAAGAATATGGAATATCGACCAAGCCAAGGCAATTGACAATACCGCAAGGGAGCCACAGAGAGACATGTTGACCGCATATTCCACATTTCAAGCAAATCTCACAATGATCCAAACAAAAAAAAGGGAGAGAGAATTTTTATTATATTAGCATGTAATAATATTAAATACTAAAAAAAATCTCATTTCCCGGAGAATCTAGAGCGCATCTGGCGCTGACCATGGCTTCTAAAAGTATTGTTGATTTTGTTATTGTGTCTCATAAGAAAAAAATTAATAATTAAAAAGAAAGGGGACTCACCGCTCATGGGGCTGCGCGCTCTAATCGCATGAATGGATGGAGGGAGAAGAGACCATATGGACCTAGACAAGGTCACGTCTATAAGTCACGTGACCACAACACGTGTCACGTGACCACAACAAGTGTTGACGCCGAGGATTATGGTTATGGTATGTTTTTATACCACTCCACGCGCGGTGTGGGGCTCGACAGGTGGGCTTGGCCGTGGAATATTTGGACGTCAAGAGGGATGATTATAAGCTGGACAAGACGGTCTTAGTGTCTTCGGTCGGGGAGGTACGGTTTTCATGCCCAACTCCCCATCTATGCACGCGCTTTCTGTTTTATCATTTCCTGTTTAATTCCTTAAAATAAATATTCTAATAAATAAACAAATTCTCGTATCTGTCTTATATCATCAATTCAAAGTCTTAATCATTTTTATTATAGATATTTGTTTTAATTATTAAAGAGTAAAAAAATCAATTATATTAGTCATCAAACATAAAATAATGGCAATAATTAAATTATGTGACAAAATAAAATATAAATTAGTTGTGGGTGTAACATTATCTCTTTTGAGTGTGGTTCAAGTAATATGATAATATTTTTCAATTTTTTTAAATGTATTTTTATAAATGTTATATTTTTAGATATAATAAACTTTAATGTGGTTTGAATTTATAAGACTATATAATAATTGAATTACTAACCTTTTTGATTGATTTACTAATATAAGAGTTCAAGGAGATCAAGTAAATGAAACTTCACATACCCAATTTCTTAAGTAGCCATAAGCAATTCCTCAGAGGTTAAGGGTGAAAACTATTAAAGGAGCTATCATCATCTAATCGTATAAATAAAAAATAGATAAGAATTGAATTGATTTACCTCGGACTTACTTTCCAAAGTTGGTAAGGAAGCATAACAACATCGGGGGAGTCCGCTTTGCTTCTCTATTCCATCTAGCTCTTGCAGCTACGCCGCCATTCATTTGACTTCGTGATTTATGAGTTTTTAACTTGAATATATAGATAGAAATCCCTTTTGAATAAGTTAATAAGATTTTTTTTTTATTAATGCCGCAAAGCGACTACAATTAACAACTAACTCTCATTTATGCATCGAATCTTAGGGAACTAGTTAGTAAAGCTTACCAATTAATTACCAAATCATCAATCGCCTCTTTCCAAAGATCAATTGTTGCAAGATTTGCTAGCCGGCCAACTAGAATTATAAGAGAGGGCCTTTTAACTGTAGGAAATAAGGTTGCTCATTTTCTTTTATGAAAGACTTCTTTCCTTAGTCTCACGTCACCATTCAATTTTATTTGTGTAGGTAATTTAGGCGTATGGCTTGAAAAAGCTTTTTGAGTAGCTCAACGGTAATATCTTCTCGTCTTTCAAGTAAATCTAATTGAACCCAAGCTAACAAGAGCCCGCTCCTTTCCTCTCTTTCTCCTCAAAGAAAATAGAAAAATGGAAAAACCCTTTTGTTTTGCTTGCTTTGTTTATATGCTTGAGTTTTTGCTTTTTTCTTACA
Organism: Pinacopodium congolense; assembly: GCA_028565735.1. Taxonomy (NCBI): domain Eukaryota; kingdom Viridiplantae; phylum Streptophyta; class Magnoliopsida; order Malpighiales; family Erythroxylaceae; genus Pinacopodium; species Pinacopodium congolense. Next base: position 1,931,425 of record JAOXYD010000002.1, read on the forward strand.
CTTTTTCATGGGTTGAGCCCGATTCTTCTTTTTTACATTCACTCCTGCCTCTCTCCAATCAATTTCTTTATTCTTTATTACACTTTTCTTACTAACTCAAAGCCTACCATGCACTAATATACACTCAAATAATTGGATGTTCCTTTTTCATGTTTTTTAGTTTAAAATACTTTTCAAATAAATCAACTTTTCAAAATATTATTTGAATTAACAACGATATTAAGTATTTTATGATAGATTTAATTTCTTCGGATAGACTAAGAAAGTATACACTTACTAAAGTTAGGGAATTGATGTATTCAACAATATGTACCTTAGCCCTTTTTGGACCAACTCATAAGGCGACACCATATTGCTACATTTTTTTCTCTGCACACCCAAGAGAGAGAGTGACCGCAGAGAAATTAAAGCGCGTGGGGTACGAAGTTTCAGGAATTAAATGAAAAACGAGTGGCATGTGGGTCAGAGGCCTTAGTGTCGCCGGACACCCCAGCCAATCTGACAGTTCTTCCCTTATACCACTCCACGCCCCAAAGTGCTTTATATATTACTTTCTCCTCCTCTTCTTCTTCTTCTTCTTCGCTTTTCCATTTTTAATAAAAATCCTATATTCCTGCTATGACTAAACGTGGGGTTCGCACGTGTACAGCTCGATCTTTATTGGCAAAAATTCTCTACGTGCGTGTCCAAAAACTGAAATTAGGAAGAAAACTTAGAGCACTCTTCTCGCCTCGTCTTAGCTTGGCTTTGTTTGCTGTAATAGTTATAGGAGTCGGAGACTGTTTGACTTTGACTTTAGCTGGCAACCAAATGGTCGGTTTAGGCTAGTGTTTAAGGTACACTCCATTTGCAAGCAGAAATAAGGTTTAGTACATATATAAGTCCTTAAGATTTATAATTTTTAATCGACAAGTTCTTAATATTTTGATCGTATTTAACAAAATTAAAATTGGTAATATAGTTTTTTAACATTTTCCCTATAACATATTTATCATTATTACATGAAAGCCATTTATTATGATATTATTAGTTTTTTAAAAGAGAGTTATTTTATAAATAAATGTTAACAGGGAAGATTAATTTATAAACATGATTTATTTAACCCTTTGTAAAAATTTATAAGAATTCACTTGTAACTTTTACCAAATAATAAAAAGCTAACGACTAAAATTATTTATTAATATTATATTCAGTAAATACAAAGCACTCTTATTACATAACATATTTTCATTCTTGCTTTATTTGGAAAATATTATATAATAAAGGAGATTTTAATCCTAATTCACAAAATAGTAATGAATTATAAAAAATGAGTTCAAAAGGGTCACAATCCATGAACCGAAAGGGGCTTGGAAAAGGGCAGCAAGAAAGCGAAGACTCAGTTAAATTCCCTTCCAAATATTCCATTGAACAGTCCTTATTTTTGTTTTCTCTAATTCCCTGCAAAAACACTCCTCCCTTATCTCCTTCTGCAACTTCCCTTTTCATTCTCCATTGATATAAGACACCAAAAAAAAAAAAAAAAAAAAACAGACACCACTCTCTTTCTTTCTTTCTATGCCTCTGAGCCCTCGGCATGCTCAAGTTCAACTTGCCCTTTTCACTAGCTTTTGGATTAAACCATCATCCCTAGAAAAACTTTGTTAGTATCATCATCTTTTATTGCCTTCTTTATTGATAATCTGACTAGTACTCTGTCTGCAATTCCTTAACCTTTCTTTATACTTTTTCCTCCGATCTTCTATCTACTAACTCCATAGCTATCCTATTAAAAGCACCCTATTGCTTCTTTCGACTTTACTCTCTCTCTTTCTCTCTCTCAATTTCCATGCAAATCATAAGGCACTCATGATATAATCATACAATTACTGGCTTCGTTGCTTTTCAGCCATCACTCGCTCATCCCTATAGTCTCCCTCCGAAGTTCTATCTAGTTCTTGAATTTCTATTTCACTTTCCTTGCTTGTTTCCTCTAAACCTCTTTATTCCCTTTTTAGTTTCGTCGTGTTCTACTCCAAAGCTTGACTGAATTAGATCTCCTCATCCCTCATGTTTTCGAGTTACAACCCTGTAATGAGAACTGCATCAACAAGTTTTCCTGATCTTTCATTGCAGATCAGCCCACCATCGGTTTCAGATTGTGAAGCAAAGGAAGTGGGTTATGTTGGAGGATTACATAGAAAAGGATTGTATAGTGACGGGAGCTCTACTACAGATTCTGGTAGCAGTGGAAGCGATTTGAGTCATGAAAATGGTTTCTTTAACCAAGAAAGAAGTTACAATCTTGGTCGAAATGAGCCAACTTTGAGCTTAGGATTTCACATGGTTGATGTAGGTTCTCCAACACTGCAACTTCCTAGAAATCCAAGCCACCATTACCACCACCATCAACCCCAAATCTATGGCCGCGAGTTCAAGAGAAATCCAAGAACGATCAATGGCGTGAAAAGAAGCATAAGGGCTCCCAGAATGAGATGGACCACAACACTCCATGCGCATTTTGTTCACGCCGTCCAGCTTCTGGGTGGTCACGAGAGTAAGTACAAAGCATAATCAACCTTTGAAATTTTCTTGTTGTACAGTTCCTTTGCATCTTTGTCATGAAAGGAAGCATTTTGTTGTTCTTTCGACTTATAAATGCTAACAAGATTGATCTTTCCTCTGGCATACGTCACAGGAGCAACGCCAAAATCAGTTTTAGAGCTGATGAATGTGAAGGATCTAACCCTAGCTCACGTTAAGAGTCACTTACAGGTGGGGTTACTGTGTCTGTGTTCAATTGGCATTTCATTGAACTTGTGTGTGGCTAGACAATTTTGAGATTCCCGTACTTAGAGTTTCCACTTCTCTGAGTTTATTTCTATGCATTCCATGATTAACAAGTAGTCGGAATGTAAGACAAGGTGTAAGGACAAAAGGGCATCTACAAAGTGGTAATCTTAGCATTATTCACCTTCTCATTTTGCTTTTTTCTTCTTTCCTATGGATGTTCATGCAGATGTATAGAACAGTGAAGAGCACTGACAGAGGATCAGGTAAAAGTTAGAATCTTGTCCTTCCAAGTGCTATTCCCTTTTTTTTTTCCGACTCTTGTAGTATTCTCTTTGTTTTATAGCTAGTTTAGTGATCAAGCGTGAACAAAATTTATGAACCCATTTACTGTTTCTGTCTGCAAGTTTTGCCTCTTGGACTGACCTGAGTCCAGATGAATTATTTTCTGATAAATAGTAACAGCAATAGCTCATCGAAAACTATGGTTGTATTTGTAGGTCAAGCACGCACAGATGTGGGTAAAAACCAGCAAATAGGGGCAGGAGTTGTTGATGTGGATGCACTGTTATCTTATGGAAAAGCTGATACCAACAACTCTTCTTGTTCTCTCAACCCACCACCAACTTCACCACCACTACCGACTTTGCAGAAAAACCAAAAGTGAGTGCTTCTCGCCCGCTGGATTTGCCTCTACTATTCTCTCTTGTTTTTCTTGTTGTCAGGATGTGCAACCTTATCATCTCCAACAATTCGATATCTATCAAAAATCCCATCTTCGAAACAATGCGTTAAAGCAATTCAAACATATATATATTTAGATTAGGCACTTACTAGTTAACGCAAGTTAATGCCTTGGTTATGGACATTTCTTGTCCTTGTTCACAGGTTTGACTCCTGAAATCTCTTGCTTTACATGGATTTTTAATGTTCTTCACCTAGGGTTCCTAGGGCAGTGATTAAATGGTGAAGACATAAGATATTTGCGGGTACGTTAAGGTCACGGTTCAAATCTCAATGATATATTTTAATCCAGCTAAAGGCTAGTACCGATTCCCACACTTCAAAGAGTCGTGTCTTTAGTTGATGTAGTCGGTAGATCTCTCATCTTTTGGTTGGATTTTGTTCACTTCTACCTCTAGACACTATGAAAAACCAGAAGATAGAGTTCACGACCAGAGGCTCAAAAGATTTCTAACGTCACACTTCTTGGAATATGGCATATATTTTGCCTCACATTTCAGAGTTCAGACTAACAGAAGTAGGGAACAAGAAATCTCGAAACCCCATTATCTTGTTGTACTGCAATATTTATAAAAGATTCAAAACTTCTGTGTACTTGTTATCATTCTGTAACTCAGAAGAAATAATCATCATCACTGATTCACAGATATTGACGATCTTAACCAATGTCTTGAACAGGTCGTCATCACCAGAGAGAAACGATGAATACAGATTAAACTCTGATGAGGGTTTGACATATTCTCGCTTAAATGCGCATACCAAGGTACAGAATTTATCGATAAGAAACAAATCTATAAACAATATGCATATTCCAAAACCTAGCTAATTAGCAATGGTTGATTTTCTTTTTTATTTTTTGATCAGGAGGACGGTCCCAAGGAAGCCCTCCATGTGTCTGGTAGCGAGAAAGAGAGGTTGGCGAGTAGCTCCAGCTCTTTGTCACCACCAGCTGCGTTGCTTAACCTAGAGTTTACTCTCGGAAGGCCGAGTTGGCAAAACGGACTGTGCTGAGTCCTCAACCGACCTAACCCTTCTCAAGTGTTGATTACTAACATTTTGTGAACACACTTTCTTATTTATGTAATCTGTTAATTTTTAGTCAATGTCACGAACCAAATATCTATATATTTTTTAATGATTTCACGTTGTTAACTGTAATTTTCTATCAGAAATCAAGAGAATATGGTACTTATATGATGAGTTCTTAAGTAGACAGCCCTTGGTGGGTAAGTTATCGTTCAAGCTGCATTTTATGTCACTTAGCTTCCTTCTTGTTACTGGGAACTAAACATGTGAAAAAGTAAATTGGATCTCAAAGCCAATTGCAAGTTGCATGGAGTTCTATTGCGATGGTATAATAACTGAGTCCTTTTGAATTGGATTCGTTAAAATAAGAAAACTTTACGATGCAGAGTCCAAGCATAATTACGACTATAATACTGCGATTATTATCCCTTTTGAATAATTAAATTGTCAAAACTAACATTCTTTGTATATAAAAAATACCTAATGCACGTCTGAAGACTTTGAGGATCCTTACTATCAAGAAACAAAGAGGGGAAACAAGTCAAAATCTAGTATGATTTCACTTCTGCTTCATGAATGAAAAGCTGGACGGGACATAGAGGACGAAAATCATGATGTCCTGTCAATCAGTTGAGAAAAAATATATCTATATATATATATATATATGTTTCCTGAGGAAGACCAGTAAAGGACCAGATTGAATATCCAGATATCATACCAGAAAAGAAAAAAAAATGTGCATCACTGTAGTTGGCTATTGGACGTGTTGTAACTTGTAAGAGGAGTCGTTGAGTAATCTATCCAATTTCTTGTCTTAAACCAGAGACTGACATTAATAAGAGTACGAACGAGGGGCTCCACGGCCCAGCCAAAGCGAGGCCAGTTGCTTGGTACAGGTCAGTTTGTACCAGGAGACCAGAACCATTTCGCTACGTCCAAAAGATCCCCATGTGTGCAGGCAACAATGGAAGTGGTGAAGGTGGTGCTAATTATGCGTACTGAGGAAGAAGAAAGTGTCGGTTTTTGTACAGTAATGATTTAGGGTTGACCCTTAACCAGTAAAATAATGAAGTTGGACCACAGTCGATTCAGACCCAAGATCCCCAGACAATCCAGAATTTTATGTACAACCCCAAAGACATTTCCACAAAGCTCATTATTGCATGATATCTTGTTATAGATTTGTGAAGAAGAAAAAAAAAAACGATGTGTCTGTCTCAAGCTCACGCCGTCTCCTGTGTCCCACGTCTTCCACTATTATCTTTTCCACTTTACTTCTCAATTCATGCGCAGACTGATATCGAAGAAGTGAAAAAAAAAAAAGAAGATGATGATGATTTCAGGTGTGTCTTGTGTCCATTAATTTTCAGCTTCTGTGACAGTACGAGTTGCTTACTCAGAAACCTTGGTCCGCTTTGTAAAAT